>JASGXE010018886.1:0-17004 GCA_030068105.1 Sinentomon sp. SZTP_YWyxl
TACCACAAAAACCGAAATTTCCCTGCATTTACCTACATCTACCAGCATTTGCCTACATTTACCCATAGGCCATAATTCACCTGCATTTATTCCAGCATTTACCTATTTTTTCCTACATTCACCTACATTTGCGTACATTTGCCTACATTGACCTACATTTACCCTAATTTTACCTACATTCTCACAATTTTACCTACATTTACCTGCATTTACGAAACCGGCATTTACCTACATTTGCCAACATTTAGCTGTTGCTTCAACCACCCTAACAGAATTCCAGGTCGCCTAGTTGAATACAACTCACTGAGTCCAGATGATCAGTTGCAATCCATGCGGGAAATTGAACAGTTCCGGAGCAGCAAAAGGGTCTTGGAAGATTCGAGCAAGGCATCGACATCACGTAATTCGGCAACTAAGTACTTGAAGATTTTCAACAAGGTCAGACTACGTATCAAGTAACTCTATAGTCGCTTTGTGCACTCTGAACATGAGGTTTCGGTGTGGAACACCTTGTGAACATTTTTTTTATAACATGGGCTTAGATGGGAAAGTTCTTTTTGGAACATTGTTTGGAACACGTTTGTAGTGTGTTCTTGGAACACCAATTTACTTGGAACACATGAGCGATTCGGAACATAGCAGTGTTCCAAATCGCTCATGAGTTCCATTTTGTGACAGGGCAAAATAAATGGTGTTCCAAGAAGAGTGTAGTTTACTGATTAATCTCTCTCCGCAGGAGCAGAGTGTGGTGAGAGTTACTTTTATCATTCCAGAATGGTCAGACTGTATGTTTGAGATGCTCAACAAAATCCACTGATAAGTCGCACTCCATGGCCGCAGGGTTTGGTGAGGCTATTCTCTACAGTCACTTCAACTCATAGTGTGGGCTTTTTTAACCTTTAGTTACTCCTAGGTCATATTGCGTGTTGAGTTATTCATGGTTACTCCAAGGTCAGAACGAAGGGTTAACATTTTGTTATTGCACTATTTAGTCTGCTGAATGATCTGACTCCATGTAGGTCAGTTTTAGCTAAATTGTTTACGATTGTTGTTACATATAAAGAATGTGTGTTAAATGTGAATATTGTTATGTTTTTTTATTCAACGTGTGCTCGCCCACAGAAATTGGAAAAAAGTTAGCTTTTTTCCTTTTTACTCCTGGAAACCTGAAATCCAAGCCTTCGAAAATAGGTATTTGTTGGGATTTCGGCAAAATGTCGCGAGAATAAAAACTGAAGTTTCGGCCGACAAAAAATCTCCAGACGTTTGGGGCACAATGTCATTGTCTTCTGCGGTCATTTCACGAGGCCATCAGAGAAGAGTTGGGCTGCTGGCCTTCTGTGGAAAATTCACCGAATGTGCATGTGGAATATCATTGTGGATGCCCAATTTGCCAAACCCTTGTAACATCCAATACAGGGTCCGGTATATAACAATTTCAACATTGAAAAATCGAAACGGGAACATGCTGACTCGATATAACATTTGTGTTGCGTGTGTAACTCTTTAAGCCTCCTTGAAATTGGGGCACTCTTGGATTACCTCACCAGTCGAATTTCTCCTTTGCTCGGGGGTTTTGGGGAAATGCCTGTTTTTTGGAGGGAACACTGACGGGGTTTGATCACGTAAGAATTGATTTATTTTGTACCGCCTGATAAACCAACTGCTCTGAAGAATTGTTTGCTGTCTTTGAAATTGAGGTTTTTATTCACAGGATATTCCAGACGATCTCATGATTCTCTGGGAAGGTTGGACTTTAGAGAAGACCCGAAAGAATTTGGAGTCTCATTTTGGAAGCAGGAAAAGGTTAGACTCGTTAAGACAAATAGCGCTAAAGTGGTCGCTATAAGTAAATTTTATAATTTTCTTTCCGTGTCACAAAACCTGCCAAGGGAATTGGAGGCAGTCAGACCCATAAGGGTCAAAAAACAAAAACAGACCAACACAATAACTAAAACAGAAGATTGAACAGCTAGATGCGTAGGTTTAACAGCTAAATGCAGAATGGTATAACCAAGATCCGCAAAGCCGACTTGAAAGAAATAATTCAAAAGCAGAATTGTGGTTTTTTCGCCAATCCTTGAATCAACAAACAAAAGCTATTTCACAGTGAAACACTAGCTTTGAAGTTACAAATTTAATCGCGCAGTTCGCACGTATATCTATGTCAAATTAATCATTATCATTATTGCTTAGTTCCCGAAGGCAATGGTTATTTTTCTCCTTGATGGCCATGGTTGTTGTCTCTTCTTGCCTTCATGTTTTTGTTTTGTTTTTGTTCTTGTCTTTTTTGCATTGGACTTGATATCCTATGACGTTCAGCTGGATCTGAGATCTTAATAATAAAGATTATTTTAATTAATAAATTAAAAAAAGAATAAAACTGGAAGTTCTTGTAATTACTTTACGTGTTATTTTTTATAATTATAACAAAATTCAAGAAGTTCAGTATAGGCCTATAGGCTACTTGTCATTATCATAATTACAAAAACTCGAATGGTGATTACAAAGGCGCCATTCGTCAATCGTCATTCGTCAATCGTCATTCGTCAATCGCCATTCGTCATTCGTCATTCGTCATTCGTCATTCGCCATTCGTCATTCGTCATTCGTCATTCGTCATTCGTCATTCGTCATTCGTCATTAGTAATTCGTCATTCGTCATTCGTGATTCGGCATTCGTCGTTCGTCGTTCGTCGTTCGTCGTTCGTCGTTCGTCGTTCGTCGTTCGTCGTTCGTCGTTCGTCGTTCGTCGTTCGTCGTTCGTCGTTCGTCGTTCGTCGTTCGTCGTTCGTCGTTCGTCGTTTCGTCGTTCGTCGTTCGTCGTTCGTCGTTCGTCGTTCGTCGTTCGTCGTTCGTCGTTCGTCGTTCGTCGTTCGTCGTTCGTCGTTCGTCGTTCGTCGTTCGTCGTTCGTCGTTCGTCGTTCGTCGTTCGTCGTTCGTCGTTCGTCGTTCGTCATTCGTCGTTCGTCGTTCGTCGTTCGTCGTTCGTCGTTCGTCGTTCGTCGTTCGTCGTTCGTCGTTCGTCTTTCGTCGTTCGTCGTTCGTCTTTCGTCATTCGTCATTCGTCATTCGACAATCGTCATTGTTGTTTGTTGCCTTGAGATTTGAAGCAGAGCTGCGCAAGTGATTTGCTGCAACAAATTTGTGGCTCGATTAACGGGAGCAACCCAAATGTTAAACAATGTTGCAACAATTATTATTCATTGCAGATATGCCTCAAATGGCTTGTCAGACACTTTCATTCTATTTTTATTTTGTTTTTGTTCATTCAACAAAAACACCGTAACGAGGTTTTGATTGCTGTTTGAGGTCAACGACAAAGCAGTTCGCACTGTGAATTAATGAAATTAATCGAGTGTGAATTGCAATAATGGAGTAAAAATTGAGAAAATGGATAAGAGTCTGTCAGAGCAATGATAAAAATGGCGCACACGAAACTCAAAATGGTGGACACAATAATGACTTAAAAATGAGATATTGGTGCGACAGGCGCGGGAATGCGAACAAATGATTTCAATAACCTGTCGGCAAAAAACGTGACTTGGTTCCGGCATCATGCCGTTGTATAAATTTTCCTGATGGTGCACTGCCAGCTTTGTCTTTGTTGAACTGCAATTTTAATAGCCAGATTTTTATTCCATACTTTTTCCTATCAGATTTGCCGATTGCATTATTTTATTTGTTTTTGACATTTAGCGATTTTTTCACCTCGCCGCTCATCGCGATCCTTGCCTTCTTCTATTATCATTGGAATTTTACTAGGTGCTTTAAAGTTACGTTTTCAATTTATCAAATATCTGGCTTTTCAAGTTTTTCATCCAAATTGTTGTATTTTCTCCGCATGGTCACACATTTTATTTTCAAGTCAAATTCAATGAAATTTACCTTCCAGCATGATCCAGTGTCGATCATATTTTTCTTCTCTGCTCAAACATTTGAAAGTGTTCCTGTCGTTCTCCAATGTTGTATATCCTCCGATTTTCTAATTGTCCTGTGTTTTCTCACTTTTCGACATGCAGCCCAAAGCTATCCTTCTTGTGCCATTTTGTCTTTGCCCATAACTAATGTTTCGCACTTTCCTTTCAGCGATGCACTTTCATCCGGCCGTCCCTTTGTGCCACTGGTTTGTAATCTTTCCTCCCGAAAGTCTAATATAAACACACATGATCATGATATGGCGAAAGATGCCCTGGTTAATTTCTTGGTGGTTAACTGCCGCTCACTGAATTCCGCTCTTAAAAAAGATGAACTCCATGCACTGATAAGTGACCACAATGCGAATGTATTACTTTTGTCTGAAACGTGGCTCTCACAGGATGTTGGTGATCAGGAATTATTTTCTGATTTCAATTTCTTTAGGACTGATCGCTTGACCAGAGGAGGCGGATCGTTGGTCGCTGTTAGGTCCGACATTTTGAGCTTTCCCATTACTTCCATGCCTGGTTTGAATCCGTCTTTTGAAAATGTGTTAGAAATCGCTTGCTGTAGAATAATAATAGGGAAATTTCCGCTT
This sequence comes from Sinentomon sp. SZTP_YWyxl, assembly GCA_030068105.1. Taxonomy (NCBI): domain Eukaryota; kingdom Metazoa; phylum Arthropoda; class Protura; order Sinentomata; family Sinentomidae; genus Sinentomon; species Sinentomon sp. SZTP_YWyxl. Next base: position 4,517 of record JASGXE010018886.1, read on the forward strand.
GTTCTTCTTTCTGTATATTTCGCACCTCCCGTTACATCACCAGCCATTTCTCACTTTTATAATTTCTTGACCGTTTTGCATCAATCTTTCCCTTCCATGAATTTGATTGTGGCGGGGGATTTTAATTTACCACGTATAAATTGGAGTCGAATTAATTACGTAAATGCGAGTAGCATTGAAGCACAATTCATTGATTGCATGCAAACCTTTGCCTTAACACAACTTGTCTTAGAACCAACCAGATTTTCCACCAACGGTAACCACAGCATTTTGGATTTGATGTTTGTTAATTTCGATTATCCATTAATTAGTGTAAAAGTAGTCGACGGAATATCCGACCACCAGGCTGTGTTAGGTAGTCTGAGTGCTCGGCATCTGTTATTCAATGCCCAGCCTTCCACCACCATTTTAAAAACCCGATTTTCGTTCAGTTGACTGGTCCTCAGCCAGAAACCTTCTCCGTTCAAATTTACCCTATTTTAGCAACATGGCTTTGTCATCTGACCCAAATTCATTGTGCCAACTTTTTTGCAATTCTTTGCTCCAGATTCTTAGCTCTGTGCCAATGAAATCAGTCAGGCAAACTTCTGATTATCCTTGGGTGAATCACAAATTAAAGACTCTTCTTCGGAAAAAACGCAAAATTTCTGCAAAATACGCCAAATCCAAAACCCCGGATTTGTTAACTCAATTTCTGGGATTAAAACAGGCCGTTAAGTTATTGAATAGAAAGCTCTTTTCTTGTTATATTACTAAAGCGATTGCTTCGCCATTTTCTAGCGTTTTTTGGAAATTTCTTAAATCTAAACGTACTGGCACTCATTGTAGTTCTGTACTTTCTTCCGATGGTTCTCCTATTGTCGATCAAAATATCATAGTTAAGTCTTTTGCTTCGCATTTTGCATCTGTTCATGTGCCACCTATTCATTCGTCAATATCCAACCTGCCAACTCAAAATTGCAACTCATCACTTGGTCATCTGTCATTGTCCTCATCTGCAAGCTGTACTGTATTTTCTTCGCATAATGTTTTGACTTGTAATCGTTCAGATGTTTTAAAATTCATATCATCTCTTTCTGCCAAAAACTCACCAGGCAGTGATGGCATCCCCAACACGTTAATTAAGTCTCTTTCATTTGAGTTAGCAGATTACTTTGTGGCCATTTTCAATTGCATTTTTCGCACTCGTATTTTTCCTGCATCGTGGAAGAAAGCCATTGTTGTCCCCATTCCCAAGAAAACCAGGTCAATTGATATTGGGAACTTCCGTCCCATTTCGATACTTCCGAGTAGTGCAAAGCTTTTCGAAAAAATTCTTGCCCGCAACATAATAAATTGCCTTGATGACATCAATTTTCTGCATCCTTTCCAGCATGGCTTTAGGAGTGGACTATCGTGCGAGACACAACTGGTTGAGTTTGTCCATGATATAAGCTTATCACTTGATAACAAATTGCCTGTTCATGCAATTTTTATTGATTTTCAAAAGGCTTTTGACGTCATTTCTCACAAACTTCTTATTTTTAAGTTAAAGTTGTATAATTTTCCTACGGACCTCGTTGAACTAATATCCGCATACCTACTGGGTCGTTCTTCTTCAGTAAAATGGGGTGGTGCAGTCTCCAAGGAATCATATATCAATTCTTCCGGGGTACCCCAGGGAAGCGTCCTGGGTCCGTTGTTATTCTTGCTCTTCATAAATGATATTTCCATAGGTCTTGATTCGAAAATAAGGCTTTTTGCCGACGACCTTGTCATTTATTGCCCCGTTAAATCACAATATGATACAGTGATTCTTCAAAACGACCTAACTAAAATTGATAATTGGTGCAATAAATGGGAGATGGGGATAAATACAAACAAGTGCGCTTTCATGTGTTTTCAGAGACCTCGAACTGCATCCAGCTGTTCTGCTAATATACTGTACTCCATTAAAAACGAGCCTGTTTCCAAGGTAAATTCTTTCAAGTATTTAGGTGTAATCCTGGACGAGCATCTAAAATGGGATGAACATGTGAGTTATTGTGTGGCTAAAGCACGAAAAGTTTTGGGCCTTTTACAGCGCAACATGTCGCTGGCGTCAAGTGAAGCAAAACTTAAAGCTTTTATATCTCTCGCACTTCCCATTCTTGAATATTCAAGCGTCGTGTGGGATCCTTACCTTCATTGCCAAATTGATGCTCTTGAAAGGGTCCAGAGAAGAGCAGCCCGTTTTATTTCTGGCGAGTTCTCTTTTTCATCCAGTGTTTCTCAACTTATTCAGTCACTTGGACTTGTGCCACTTGCTCAGCGTAGAATGACTAAACGACTTAAATTTTTCGCAAAAATTCTACGTTCCAAACTGAAAATCAAAGTCCCTTCTGAATACACGTTGCGTTGTCCTCAGCGCCGTACTGATAATGGACTTCATTATGTAGCGCCGCTTATCATGTTAAATGTTCATTACAACTCTTTTTTTCCAAGAACCATAAGAGATTGGAATTCTCTCCCTCGCGATTCCATCTTAATCACTAGCACATCACGTCAGTTAGTTATTAGAGATCATACCTCATAGTCATTTTTTTGTCGTAAGAACAAAATAGGGTTTCGGCCTCAACTTTCATGCTTTTCTTTTAAGTTGCATTTTGCTGGTCTTCTTCGTGATATTTTTTCGTGTTTTTGTGATTTAGTCTTTGATCGTCAGTCGTTTTTACCAAATTTGACTATTGCTGTGCTCAGCCAACATCTACCAAATGTTTTTGTAGATGTGTTTTTTGTGTATAAATAAATAAATAAATAAATAAATGCTCTGAGCATGTGCAAGCCCAAGCCTCCCGCTGTAACTAGAATGATTGGAGATCCGCGAGGCAACCTAAAGTGCAGCTGGTTAAAATGCAGTTCACCTTCGAAACGTGCATCCTCTTACCACTTCTTCGTTAAAATATTCAATTTATGAAAAATTAATTAAAAATTAAAAATACTTTTTTGTTAAAAAAAAACAATTTCTTCTCTCCCCATCAGATTCAAGTCTTTGCTTGCCAAACTGGATCATGATGCAAGCGATGTTTTCCAAACTGGACAAAAAAGAGCTATTGTCGAATGTTTTCTACGAGCTAAACTGGCCAACAACAAGAAGGCGTTTGATTTAGTCATGTCCTGCATCAAGTTTAGACTCTTCACCATTCGAGCTCCAATTCCTTGGCATCAGGACTGCATCACGAACGGCCAGTTTGTTGAGCGGAACCTGTTTCGTTTGAGTGAGGTGGTCGACAGCATTGGAAAACTCTGGGACCAAGAGTAGGTTTGAGTTACCAATTCGCAGAACCATTACCGCTTTGTGGCGGAATACACTTCCCTTCATGATCATGCTAAATGTGATTCTGAGATTTTTGTTGCGAACAAACTCCGTTCGAACCAACGAACCAACTCTGCAGAAATTGAACTTTCTCTTTGAGGACAACGATTAAATTTTGAGACCTTCATTTTATTTGCTGCAATCTGACTCTTTAATTTTCCCATGCCTGAGATTGATAGCGGACAGAAGGCTGAAAACTACTTCGGTGTGAATTTCGCCCGAATGTGACAAGGTTTTCTTGACTTTCATTGACAGCCCCCGTCATTCAATGCGACTTCATTTCTGAAAATCGAGCTTTTCCCACCGAACTTTCTACCGAAGTCGTTTTCCACCAGACCTTTCTCTTCGCTGTGATGAGAGTAAAAAGGAAGAAACATAAGTTTAATGCCTTGTCCTGACTGGGGCAGATCGCTCGTAAGTTCAGCGGTGAGTTTACCCGTGCAGAAAATCAAACAAGTTAGATTTTCTGCGCGTGGTAATAAAATCTCAATTGAGGGTATCAATCACTTCCTTCTTGTCTGATGTGCTTTTCGGGGTTGATCGGCGAGACCAAAAGTCGGCGAGTTGTCCAAAGCGGGCAGGTCGTATAAATAAGATTAAGAGATGGTCGTGCAAGATATCGCGGTCTGTGCTCGGCTCCTTTTCCCGCGACCTTGAACCACTGCGCGTGACGTCATGCGCGGAAGAATTGAAGAAGCGAACAGAATCATTGTGGATTTTAAATGGGTGAATAGCACAAACGCGCAGGCTGAACAGAGGTCAAATGGAGTGTGTTGATTGCAGTTTGCGACTGCGGTTCTCATGTGTCCATATTTTTCAATGCCATAAGCTATTCTCAATGCTTTCTAATTGATTTCTGGCTATTGGACGATGCGGGAAAAGTATAACAAATGAATTAATCATGTCGTTTTACGAGATATGCCATCGTTTCAGTGACATGCAGAGGTTCCCAGAGGTCGTTGCAACACGGCCCATGTGGGAGTGTCGTTTTTATCAACACTAAACACCTTAGCGAAGGTTTCATTGAGAAGATTTGCCTTGTCAACTGGACTTCAAACCTCCATGACTTCCCCTGTGTAATCATCAACTTACAGAGAAGGAACACTCCTCCTTTGCCACCCTTTCTGGATTTAGAACAAACCCTGAGTTTCTCATCTCGCCAGGTTCCTGGGAATCCTGGTGCACCTGGGAGTTAGCAGAAAGCACAAAGAACATGAAGGCATATAATGCGAAGGAACATGAACATTTCAAAAGACGCCTTTCCATTTTCTAAAAGGGGACAAAAAGCTGTTGAAAACACAGACATGAAATAGATACTTTTATTAACAATCCAAATCGATCGCTTTCTTTCTTGCGGATTGCCTCCTCACAGCTTCTCGCTCGGTATGGCATGCTCCTTATAACCCTTCGATTGAAACCCACAGACCAGGGGCAAACCATGAAATTTACGTAGGGGCCAAGTGCATAGTAAAGACTTTCTGAACATCGACATTTCCTTTAGTGAACGGTGTGGCATTCTCAGGCTTTCATTAAAATTGACTCCTGCTTCCAATTCTTTGAGGCAGTGTTTCTTGTAATAAATAAAATAAAAAAAAGTCTGTGGGATTCTATAAGCCTGAAATTTATAGGTAAAGGAAAGGAAAGAAAGTGCATAAAACTGTGAGTTAATCTGGACATTGGCCTATCCCAACTTGGCGCTTCAGTTATCAATTGAATCGGCTTGAATCAAAAGGCCATATGTCCACATTTTGGCCATTTTGAGTCAAGAGCTGAAAAATGTATGCCACGTATGCATCCACAGTTTGCAATCAAAATGGCTGCAAACTCCTGAAATGGATGAAATTTTCAATGCGAAATTCTGCTTTGGAATCAAAATGTCATAAGTCCATGGACAATGATCTGTCTTCAAATTGTGATTTTGGTATGACCTTTTGATTTCACTGATTCAATTGCCCTTCCTGGTTTGACCACGTTTCCAAAATTAATTGTCCCCCTCCAGAAAAATGCGAGGAAAACAGAAATCTTCATCCTCAGAGGCGGGATAGAATTGCTTTCCAGAGCAGAATTGTTTGTGGCTGGAAAGTTTATGAAAAGTTGTGCTGTTCACTTGCGCACGATCAGTGAAAATAATTTCGCAAAAAAGCCACTCAATCTGAGGGATCAGACCAACAACACCGAACACAACCGAGTTCAGGATATGACCCAAGCCACAGGAAGGCCATATTCTCAAGCGGGTGGGTATTAGTGCTAAAAACAGCAGGAAAAGACTCGAGCGAAAGACGTTGCGATCGCCCTTGATTTTCTTGCCTGCCAAAAGTTTAATGCTTTCTTCAGTTCCCCTGGTTTCAAATTCACGCCCAAGTGAAAATGAATCGCCTAAATTGAGGCAATAATATTCTAAAACCGAGGGCATAAAACATGAAGAAAACGTCTGCCGCCGTGAAGTGGGAGACTGCTCATCCGCGCATGACGTCACAAGCAGAGCCGACTCCAAATCGAAAGAAAACCGGTTATCTTTCACCCCCTGCAAAGCGGGTATCAAAAGGCAAATGAGGCATTGATGGTAATTGCTTTATGACAATGAACAAAAGTGCAAAAAGCAGGTACCAGAGCATTTTCCTTTTTTCTTGTTTTTCTCAACCAACGTGAAGACACACTTGGTTCGACTCCTCCAAGATGAAAATATGGAAGCCGACCAAGCGTTGGATTGTTGAGGAAGGATCGGAAAAGGGACGAAAATTTGAAATGACTTCACCACGACGATCTTGTTGGCCAGGAAAAACGTTCACGGGAATACCAAATTCGAAAGTGCCATCACACGACCATCAAAAGCAGCCATTTTAAAGAGGGCCCATCTCATATAGGGTCTTTGCAGGGTCACGTTTTATCCGAAACAAAAAGATCAAACAAATTTGTTCTGAATTTTCAACAAGTAAATATACCTATTAATGTATAAATTTATCAATTTTTATTCGTACCAAATCAAATCAAATCTAATCAATAAAGCATTTGAAAAGCAATATGCTTTTTTCAATTATTTTTAAACAATTTAATTGAATTGATTTTTAAAAAAATTAATTTTTATATTAATTTATTGTCAACTGCTTGGTTCACACATGTCATTAATTAATTAAAAAAATTGGCGTTTATTGGCTTATTGGTTTATTTCTGATCAATTTTGAATAATTTATTTATCTGATAAAAAATTAGTTTATTTCATGTCATACGCATTATTTTTTGTCAATTAATTTTTTTTAATAAATGAACAATAAATTGACAAATATTATAATAAAAAATAAAATTAAAAGTCATCAACAAATAACTAAATCTTAAATTTTTTTTAATTATTAAATTTCTTGACAGAAAAACAATTAAAAATTCATCTATTTAAAAAAAATTAATTTCCGTTAATTGGCTTTATTTTTATTTTTGCTGATTTATTTTTCATCGAATTAATTAAAATGAATAAGAATTTATTTGTTTATTTCAAAATTGAATCATTTATCAAAAATAAAAATGAATTATTTATTTAATTAACAAATTGATTAAATAAATCAATTTGTATCCCTCAAAAATAAAAATAAAGTCAATTAACGCAAAAAAATAAAAAACAAAATTAATAATTTTGCTTTTTTAAATTTTGCATTAATTGGCATTATTGTTGTGTTTGATTATTTATTTTTGACAAAATGTTTCTTTGATAAAATAATTTAATTCATTTAAGATTAAAATAAATAAATTATTCAATTACTTAAATAATATATAAAAATATTTGATGAATAATTTAATTAATTTAAAAATAAATTAAATTAATTATTTAATTGATTTCATAAAAATAAAAATTAAGCCAATTAACGCAAATTAAATTTATTAATTGATTATTTAATTAAATGATTTGTTGGTTAATTGGTTAACGGATTGGATTTATAGATTAATCGACAAACGAAAACTTAATTAATTGACTATCTAGTTAAATGAGAAACAAAAACAAAAATAAAGCCAAAAAACGCCAAATTAATTTGGTCAATTGACTTTATTTTCATCTTTAACGAATTAAGTATTTAACGCGTGCCAAGCAATTCAGCAATTAATTCATTTAAAAAAAGAGTTTCAATAAACCAAATCAATTAAATTGTTTGAATAATAATTGAATTAATGTTTCTCGAGCAGAAATTCCGATGTCATCAGCGCATTGTGAATGCATTTGTACGCATGGTGCATCACCCTGCGTGTCCCTCCACTGTTCCCTCTGTGGCAGGAAACCGAACTCGTGAGTACAACGAGACGATCACCGTTGTCCAAACCAATGCGCCCTTTCCTCTTGAAGCCTGTAGGTCAATGCCTGGAAGCATGGTCAAAAACTAAAAACAGGATAATTGCTGTTGAAAATTCACTCGTGGCAGAAAACATTTTCTGGAGAAAATCTTTTCTGGTCTGCTCTCTGAAGCTGAGGATCCAAACAAAGGCCTATCTTGGAAGAGGAAGAAGCTTCGTTATCTTGACATGCTCACAAGCGAGGATGCCATCAGCTTGTGGATCAACTGGACAAACGCGAAAAGTTCGAAATACATCCGCATGGTGGCAGGAGAGACTGATGCTTTTTTTGAAAGCTGCATGCAACTTGTTGCCACGTGTGAACACATTTGCAAAGCCACTCCACTCGGAAGCAACCGAGTTGCCTCGAGCCGAATTGCCTCGAAGTTGAACGGGAATTGCTTCGTCTGAACACGGCTTAATAACCATGGTCCTTTACAATATTGTCTATGAGCGAGAAGTTTTTCTAAGCGCCGACAAACAGGGCATCAGGGAATTATTTTCGGCGATGTCAAAATCAAACCAAAGCTGTTTTGTGTTCTTAGTTCCAACACTCGATGTACGCCCACACAAACTGCGATGCAGTTGAATGAAAGCGGAAAGATGCTGCCACCGAAAGACATAGAAAAAAAATAACTCGATTCTCGTTGGATAGACATAAATTCGTATAGATAACACAGTCAACACATCCTTTGCAACGTTGCTAATTTTCGGTACACAAAGCAAAAGGGTTTTCGTTGTTTATCCGCAAAAATAATTTGTGACAACAAGTGGCAGCAAGTGGCAGCAATGGTAAAACAAACGTAGGCTGCGGGTAAAGTATTTCCCTCGCCACTCTCTTTATCTGTTTGTTCAAATGTGGCCAATGGACCAAAGGCTGATCGATCAGAAAAATGTGAGAAAAAATGTTTTCACGTAAGTGGAGTTACCACGAAACATTCTCACGAAACATTCTCACGTAACATTCTCACGTAACATTCTCACGAGACGAGATATTCTCACGAGACATTCTCACGTGAAATTCTAACGTGACATTCTCAACTGACAATCATACGAGACATCCTCACATGGCATTCTCACGGGACATCCTCACGTGACATTATCACCGATCACGTGAAATTCTCACATGACATCCTCACGTTGACATTCTTCCGTGGTAATCTAACGTGACATTCCCATGAGATATTCTTACGTGACAATCTCACGTGACATTCTCACATGTCACTCGCGACTTTACCAGTGCGCCATTTTGGATATATCTGGTCATACTGCCTCAAATATACAATCAATTATCAGATCTGGGCCCACGTAGCTCACCAGAGATATCTGTTCTATTTGGCCAACAGCAGATGAAAGAAACAACTTCAACTTTGTTGTGAAACCAGGAACAACTCGCCAGGATGGTCGTCTTTCTCAGACCCATGCTGCCATCTTCGTGATCTTAATGGAACTATTTGCCGCTCTTTTTGCTATCTATGATGCAAAACGAGTGTTTTTCCAAAACCTTGTCGCAACTGTAGATGGCAGAAAGCGTTCTGCCACAAGTATGATCGATTGGGTCCAGTAACCGCAAGAATTAACAATATTTTTTCGATTGTGCCATTTGGACCTGAACTAATCCTGTTCCCTCACGGAAAAATGTTTGCTGGGGGCCCTGGCCTGCCATCTTACGCCTCGGCAGGGTTTACAAACTGGCAACCCGGAGCAATTGAGCACCTTGCAAAGTCTTTCCAAGGTCAAACATCCGAAGATGGCACATCAGCATGCAGTGTCTGCCTCTGGAAAACACATGGTCCATCAGGTGTTCAAAACCAAGATCCTCAAAACGATCTTTAAAACAACCCAAGCCAGAAGTCTTCTAGCTCTAGAGGTAGGAGAAATTCCAAAAACATCGCGAACATCCAGGTGTCGTAGACAACCGAGTCGATGCCGCAGTTTCACACACGGCAGCAAAGAATGTGCAGCCGACAAATGCAAAGAATGACCAAGAATTGTTTTTTCGAAGAGTGTGGTGAACTAGCTGCACATTCTTTGCTGCCGTGTGTGAAACTGCGGCATCGACTCGGTTGTCTACGACACCTGGATGTTCGCGATGTTTTTGGAATTTCTCCAACCTCCAGGGCCAGAAGACTTCTGGCTTGGGTTCAATTTCAATGTTTGGTTCAATGTCCAATTTTCAATGTTCAATTTCCCTTTACGCAGGCTTCAGGATATCAGGTTGATAAACACCACCGTCTTCAGACAGCCTGAAATCGTCCCCCTGTCTCCAGTTCAATTTAAGAGAAAAATCGACGACATGTGCTCAGAAACACGGAATTATTTGGCTGAAAAGTAAGTGACATGTGACATTCCAAAACATTGCGCCTGTGAGCTACCGCTGGTACGTAAGAAGCGCTGCACCATTTGTCGAAAAGACAGATTATTTGGGGGACGAGGGGGTGGCATTGCCGTTGGAAACACTTTGCCAATTGCCACACCGAGTCTGCTGGTATCTGTAAAACAATGAAGCTGAGATGGCTTGGTTTTTTGGCCCTAAAATCCAGAACAAGGTAAACGACACGTCCCACATAAAAGTCTTTCAATGAGCGAATGCGAAGGGGAATGAGGTCAGTCTCCAAGGAGAAAAATTTGCCCTGCAGTTGAAATGTGACAGTATTGTTGTTTCCCGGCATGTAAAATGCCAGATAGGTGCGTAAATTTTAGTAAAACAAGATGTTGTGAGAAGTCCACGAATTACGAAACCCTATCTCAGAAGGTCACGACCCCATCGATTACAGTCCAATCTACATTATTTCGGTCTGTTCAAAGCTCTTTGAGCAACATCTTAGCTCTATTTTTCAACTATTTCGAGAGGCATGCATTTTCTATCGCATTATAAGCATGGATTTCGAAGGAGATACTGATGTGAAACCCAACTTTTCAGTTTGTTAGTGACATTGGGCACGCTTTTAACGAAGGATTGCAATGTTGACACATCATTCGTTGACCTCGCAAAACCTTTTGACTCCATTCCGCATGCCATTTTGTTGCAAAAATTTTGCTCGCTCTGTCCGCCAGTTTCCATATCCAATTTGCATCGTATTTAGACTGGCGCAAATCCAAATATGAAATGTCAAGGAGGTTACACAGTCATCAATTAGGATCAGGCAAGGAGTTCCCCAAAGAAGTGTTCTGGGTCTCCTTTTTTGTTGACAAATTAATGATATTTCCGCAAATGTTCATTGTAAATTCAGACACGCTGACGACACTGTGGTTAGATCCAATCAAGATGCCGCACTTCTGAAAAAAAAAAACGATCTTCACACCATCCGTGAATGGTGCATGAGATGGAAGATGAAAGTGAATATTCAAAAATGCGCCATTCCCAAATTGTGCAAAGGTTGAAATGTTCCATCTGCTATGCCACGGAAACAAATCCACAATCGTGCTTTGTCATTCCAATCTTCTCGAAAAAATGCAATATACTTATAATGCGGGTTTTATTTATAAAAATTAAATTAAATTTTAATTAAGTCCTCTTTCACACCCGCTTGGGCAAATTACGGCGAGGCTGAGATCTTGATACCATCAAGATAAAGATAAGTCAAGATAAGTCACGAATATAGACTGGACTTGATCTTTATCTTGATCGATTTAACTTTATCTTCGTGATCGCATTTCTGCCATTTTCGTTTGTCTACATAGATGGATGAGAAGATGTTCTGAGTTGATGAAAACTCTGCTGCCAAGTTGGGACAATATGATTCCTGTCAAGAGATCAGAATCAGTTAAACGATTGAGAAGATTCTTCAACAGCATATCGGCTTTGTTATCGCTCAAGCTTAGAACAATGGTTGAACGGTCTCTGTCAGAATTGGGTGACTTGTTCTCTCAATACCTGGCAAGTTTATGCGCGTGCATATTGACAATTGAGTGCGTGTTGATGTGATATTTAAAAGTTAAAAAAATTATGCTAGATTTGAGATATCGTGCAAGGTGTCATTTAAATTATTTAAATCAAGGTGTTTAGATATTGTTTAAAAAAAAACGCCATAAAAAGATTTGGTGGATGGGTGAATGGCGCAGTGCATGAATGGCACCAAGTCATAAATTCAAACAACAATAAAAAAGGAACAAACCACAAAATGTAAACAGCAATAAACAAGCAAAGAGAGAAACGAATCAAGAAGACGGAATGACACGAGCTTCCAACTGATATACCCATAGGGACACGAAATGTTAATTAATCAGTGGAGCAACAAAATGAACCACATAACGGTTTGCGGTTCTTCGTTGAGGATGTCGCATCACAAACTCAGGGCGAACTTTTAATTTACAAGTTTAGCGCAAATTCGTAATTTTGGCCAAAAATTGCCTGCGTTTGTCGATTCGACACTGTGCAAGAGATGGCAGTCCAAGCTACAGATGAAGGAGCGATGCATTTGATGAATGCGAAAAATCGCCTTTTAAACGGACAGCACTTCTTTTGACTCTTTCAAGTCCTTGAATTTGAGAGCAAAGACGGGCTCCCACACAAAACTTGCATACTCGAGAATTGAGATGACTATAGGGAAGTGCCTATTGTCAGCTTTTAACTTTGCTTTCTTTGATGTCAAATACATGTTACACGTTGAAGTAAGCCTCATTTCTTTCGCCCTAATAAAAAAAATAACTAAATTAAATAAAAATAACTTTTCGTGACAAAAAAACGACCATGATCCTTCCATCGCAAGTTCTCTTGAACATCACACCTAAATATTTGAATGAGCATAGTTTGGGAATAGAAGCATCGACCTTTGGTCTCCGAAATCACATGGTCACACTTGCCAGGATTTTATATTCATTTCCCATTTGTCACGGC
>JASGXE010018888.1:0-11445 GCA_030068105.1 Sinentomon sp. SZTP_YWyxl
TGATTGATCACTGCCTTCCGCAGTGATTTGAAGGTTCAGCATGCTGTGTGGAATTTATAAAAGAATGTAGCGCAAAAATTTTTCCGTTTCAAATTTCAACTAAACGTACTATAGTAAAATCGAAATCAAATCAGGTAAACAGAAATCTTTGTTCGAAATTTGAATTCTCATTTTGAATTCAAATCACTTGAATCAAAACTTATTGAGGGTTGATGTATTTCCTAAAAAAAAGCAGTCAAAACTTTGCCTTCGTGTCCTCGCATCAGATGGCAAAAATTTGTGGAGAAGAACTCATCCAGGACCACCCAAAACTTCTGTGAGGCATAAAAAGTAATCGAGTTTGATATGCAGGCCATGACAGAAAAGATTTATCATGCTTCTGAGGTCATCTTGCAGTTTGTGATTGCCTTTGTGAATGGGGTGCTTCTGGCTGAGTTTGTCTGTTGTGTTGCGTCTAATGGTCGATGCAGGTTGCAAAATCCCACCAATCAGCTAGTGTCAAAACCATTTTCCAACCTGGCCAACTGAGATGAGTTTCTTCTTCCACAATCGGTGTATCTCCAAACGGGCCTTTGCTGAGGAGTTGTGATCACAGCCGAAATCCCCGAAAAAGGATTTGGGATTGCAGGAGCAATTGAAGCACAATCTGTCAAATTGGTCAAATTATCACGGCAGGTGAGGTTAAGGGGGGGGGGTACCTTTGGCAAAGCTGTTTTTTGCAAAAAAAGTCGATTTTGTTTTTTGTACCTATCTTAAACGCTGAAATCTCTTCTTTCAGAATTTTCAAACCATTTTACTCTATCTCAATTAGTTTTGGAACAGCATCGCATTTTCCGAAGTCATATTTGCCTGAAATATATGCCTAGCGCTGAATAGTTTTTTTTTGCAATATTTTTACCAAATTGGGCAATTGCTTGCCAAATTAGGCAAAAAATGAGTTTTCTGAGGTTACCAGCTGATTCTCCACATTTTTTTTACATAGGCATGTCAATTTTCAACTTTCTCCTACTTGCTACAATGAAGTTATGACCACCGAAAAACCATTACGAAATGCAAATCAGTCGTTTATTTTACCTGAAACTTCAATCGCGTTTTCTCGCATTTGCATTTTTTTGCAATCGAAAAACTTTTTGAAGTGAGATCTCAGGATCTGTGCATGCTAGAAAGATGAAAATTGGTGTACTTGTGTAAAAAAGTCTGAAAATCCGGCTGATGAAGCCGGATTTTTGATTTTCTTGTTAGAAAAATTTTTATGACCATGTTTATACAAAAAATGACTCGCAAAACGACAAAATTTACCGCGCATTGACTTAAATTGCAGATTATGACTAAACCAGGGCCTAAATTGAAATTCCGGCTTCATCAGCCGGATTTTGACACTTTTTTACATATGTACACCAATTTTCACCTTTCCAGCATGCACAGTTTCTGAGATCTCACTTCAAAAAGTTAGGCCTATTTCCGCTACTAATTTACCTGCAGCTAGAAAAGTATGAGAGATAGAAGGCTGAAATTATGCACTGAACATACTCTTATTATGTTTAACAACTCCCCAAAATTTCAGCAAATTCGGATAAGAAACAAAAAAGTTCGTCCGCGAAGGTACCCCCCTTAAATTGTGTCTAGCGCTACGATCCGGTTCACAAGTACTGTAAATAGTAACCTGGTGTAAATAATTACCATTGTAGGATCGATATCAATATTTGCTGATTATCTTTCGACTCCTGGGCTGTGGTCTTTTCCAAGTTCAATGATGTGACATGTTTGCTGCCCCTGATTTTGTGCTACTGGTGCAGTTCGAGATCGGGTCATGCCTTAAAGTCGGAATTGAAGTCGATGCTGCGGAGTGGCGATTCATAGTCAGGGTTGTTCGTCGGTTGTCTCATTTTGGCGGTTGGGATAACTTTGGAACGTGGTGTCCTTCCTTGGTATTCTTTTTGAATTTTTAAGTTGCGATCAGCCAGACTTCTCCAGTGCATGTGAGGCTGTGGGATGTGATGTGAGGTGTCGTCAGCAAATCTTGACATCAATCGATCATACAATGGCCTTAAACCAGGCAACTATTTACAGTGCTGGTGGTGAGGTTGGGTTTTATCCCGCAAATGCATACGGCCAATTTTTTGGTGGCACATTATCGCCGGTAAAGCTATCCACTTGCTAGTTACTTTGCCTTCTCAGAATCCGCACTGATGGAAAGCCTGGAAAATGTAGCCGTGTGGAAGCCGCCCTCTTTGATGCATACATACATACGCAGGTTTCATGTGGGTGAAAAGTCATACGGATGCAACTTTTCTTGTTGATTATTTCAGGATTTATGGGAAGGTTTTTCAGAGGACATGCCTCAAAAGATGCTAATTGGTCCCATTCTGACCTGGTGGGCAGGGCCTTCTGCTTCGAGGATAGCATTTTGAGGAAGCACATCACTTACATGTCTGGAAATGAAGTGCAAAAGCTTATTTTTTTGGAATCTGTCATCAGGACTGCCAGACAGATGAAAGATGCAGAGGGTCTTTTCTTCCCAGGCTTCAGAAGCAAATGGTGAATCATCAAAGTTTTTCTTTAACCAACACTGCTGAAATTCCTGGAACAGGTTCCTTGTATTTTTTTTTTTTTTTTATCAAATCCATTTGCTGTTTCATCTGAGGCGTTTTTGCCATTTTTTGTTGTGATGCATTTGTGCCTTGCATACAATTCTTTTGCCACAGTATTAATGCCTGAGCACTGCAGAAGGAAGGGTGTGGACTTGGAAGGGTTGTTTCGATTGAGGTTACAGGCTGCGCAACATCCGATATTTTTGATAGCACATAAATTGCACCTAAGATGAACCCCAAACTTCGTTCTGCCCCTCAGATCCCCCAACAGAGGCTCTGCCCCCTGGAACCATGCTTGGACTACGCCACAGACCTGATTGCTGGAGGCTCTGCCCCCAGCCTCCCAACACGGTCAATGCTCAACTTTGATGAATGCTTCCCCTGATATCTGGGTCACGTAGCCAAAACCATCATGTGGTTCCATCCGCGGAGCGGATCAATAAGAAGTTGGGTTATGATGGTCATTGGTCGGTCCTCCCATCATTCTCTGTTCCACTTTCAGTGTTCAGAATGTTATGTTAGGAAATAGGAATGTCATGTTGGGAATTTCACAATTTAAGTGGATTGTGTGAGTTCAAAAGGTCGCCACAATTGACAAAATGCTCTTGCATTTTTATTGTTTCTGCATCTTGCACTAAATTTGTTTTTACAACAATAAGGGAATCATCATCGGACTTGTCCCTTCATCGGACGGATTCCCTTCGAGTTTCTTTTTATTTATTGTTTGCATTACTTGAATAAAGCAGCTTTCTTTCTTTCTTTCAATGGGAGGGGAGGGAGGGATGGATTTGCGAATGGTTGGTCGATGGTTGTGTTTTATCAGCTGACCACATGAATATGGCCAACCTTAGTGCATGATGGCACAACATTGTGAGGTCGTCAACTGAACAACAAAGTAACAAACAGGCTGCTAACCATTCATAAATAACTTATGTAAGGCGACGTTTCGCCCCCTGCCAATGTTGGGCTTTGTCAAGCAAATCGTGGGGATTTGTCAAAGCTATGTTTTGCTTGACAAAGCCCAACGTTGGCAGGGGGAGAAATGTCACCATTCACAAGTTATTTACGAACGGTTAGCGGCCTGTTTGAACTTTATTGTCTCCCTCTATGTTTTCCTTTCATGGTGACCGTGCATTAAACATTATGTGAGTGTCAAAGGAACATGAATCCCACATGCCAACCATGCCATTCTAAATGCCAAACATGCCATTCTAATTCTTTACATTTCATAGTGGAGGTCAGCCATAGCAAAAGGACAGGTGCAGACATGATTTCCAGGCTTGAGGATTGGTGTCTGGACTCGGAACATTTTTTATTGTGAAGTCAAGGATTATCATGTCAAATGAAAAAAAAAATTGAAATACCTTGAAGACATGAAGGTTTTCCAGTTTTTGAACACATTAAGGTTTTTTCCACTGGATAGAAAAAACCTCGCTAATGATTTTGGTTTGCATAAAAATGGTTACAGTTCCGAATCCCTCGCTGAATTTTGATGAACAACTGATGCCAAATGCGTGCAGGCCTGCCTAAAAGGCCCAGAACAAGGCAACTGTAACATTCTGCTTATTTTTCAGTTCACTCCGGATCACTCTTTGGCCTGGAGCCTATGGCCTATGTCACTCCCTCACTCTATCCTGGCCCAGGATAAGATTCGTCTCCTTCAGGCAATTATTGGGGTTCACGTCACACATGAAAACGAATGACTTGAGATAAATGGTGCATTCATCAGTGAACAAGACTGGTGAAGGAGGGAGAGGCATTGTTGGGAAATCGTCTAGAACGGCCGCACAGATGGCCTGGCAGTTTGACTGGTCTGCATAGGAAAGTTCATAAGACGTGACTGGAAAGTGACTGTCTGATTGAATGTGCGAGTTTTTTTCTTGACCGTCGAAAGAGCTCATTCCACTGCTCTCATTCATTTCATTAGAGATCATTCTTTGTTCGGAGAAGACAGAAACACCGGCACGATGTCGTGGTGAGGACTGGAAAGGCAACATTTCTTACCCTGGGGAGAAGTGCTCTGGAACAGGGTTAATCCGAAGTTAAGGGTTGAATTTTCTTCATTTGCTTCAATTCATAAAATTATGCCTGCAACCTCGGATTAACGCTATTTCTGGAGCACTTCTTCTGTTCTTCTGTTCTTCTGGGGGGTTAGTGTGCAGTGCAATGGAACAGACTGATCACTCTTGAGATGACCAACTTGAGAGTCACTCTTACAGAGAAATGATTTTGACGATTTCCACTTTCTACTTGGATTGAATCTGGCTCACATTGCCAATGAGAGCATCACAATTCCATCTTCAGAGCAGATTGGTTTGAAGTTGAGGTGTTCTGGCTGCAAGTCCTCAATGTGTTCCAGTTAGCAGCAGGACAGAAGGGGATTCACTTTCGCAACTCATCATCTGACCAGTCAGCTCTGTGATGACCGGACAGTGATGGTCTCGCAAAACATGAGCCAGTTTAATCCAAGTAGAGAGTGAAAATCGTCAAACTTGCCATGTGAAGCAGCGATATCGAGGATTGTATTATGTTGCAACCGTATGCCTTCGATAGTGATGAGGTGATGTCAATTTCAAGATTCAATTTCCCCGGCTTCACTTTACTTTTTGCAAGACATTTGGAGTTGAGTAACTCGCAAAAAGGAAAGAAAAAACATACGTCTACAATTGTGGACACCACATCAGCAGGTGCCGCATCACCACATCAGCAGGCCACTGCTACGGCAGTGGCAGTGCCGCTGGCTTGTGGCAGAAGCCAGATGAGAGGATGTGGTAAAAGGTTCTCCCAGAAGACTTCCTTCCACATCCTCTCTTTATTTGGTATGCAGCTCTTATGGGCTGTAAGGAGGGGGTTTTTATCTGGTCCTCACGGACCGGGTTTTCCCCCTACCTCCCCCAGCGATGACCTATACCGTTCGCATAAACGGGGGTTTTAAAATCAACAAAAAAACATCAGCAGGTGGGCACCAGACAGTTCTCTGTTCATTGATTCATGTCATGTTGTTCATCAAACGGATTCTGCTGGATGGACAAATATGCCAGGCTCAATCAATCACTCTGCAACAAATCATTCAGCATGGAATGAAATCTCCATCTCGGAACCAACCCAACGAGACAAAATTTCCACTTCTAGATCCGTCAGCTATAAGAGGCCAAGGAAGATCGGAGAGAAGTCCCGGGATGGCCCCCATTCGGGGTTGTGTGTCAAGATGTCTGATGAGTGGATCTGAATCTCTGCACATTTTTGGTTTGTCATATGGACTTTGATGGCCAAAAATTTATTTAGCCCAAAAGTAATAAAAACAAAAACGTTCGACACGAACAGGCCCGACCCGGAGATAATTGATCACCACATGTTCTCCTCTCGTAGAGCCTGCTCGTAATTGAGCCATATGTGGAGATTGATGCCCAATGAAGTCCTTAGTGGAGCTCTTTGGTGAGCATGTTTCGTGGAGTTGGCGGAAGAGGAGAAAAAAAAATAAAGTACAAGGGAAAAAAACTATGTTCCTTACGATATTTAAATATGAAACCATCCACATGTCAACTGCTTAGCAGTCTTGCTCTCAACCAGTGAATGTCACTGGAGCAGTAGGTGGGGCGGGACCGTTGCACATAATTCACAAAAGATCAATGAGAAAGAAGAACCAAGAGGAAGGTTTGCCCACTCTTGATCACATACAGTATTTCTCAAATGTCCCTTGACAGAAAACCCAAATGGAGGTTTTCACACTTCAACCCTTTGTTGCAAGAATATTTCCGATTGAGTTGTCTGTTTATAGGTTCAAGCACTGAATATGAATTTCAGAAGTGTACAATCTTGTAAAAAAACAATATTGTCCTATTTTGGTTGATTTTTGGACTGAAAAATGACTTTCTCATGCGTCACAAGATTGTAACCACTATATCTGCATCACTAATCACCTTTTGGTATATCTTGATGCAGAGCAGTGTTATGTTGTGGGCATAGACCCTGATATACAGGGTGGTCCAGAAGTCACGCACCAATGCGGCTGCTGCACTCGGTTTTAGTTTCTCGATTTTTTCCGGCTGCGATGGTGCCGTATGGCGGCTCAGCTTGCGGCGGTCGCTAGAGTTCTGCTGACGACCATCGGTGTTCAGTGCGTTTTGGACATCCACAAACGCTGGAAGGCCACATGCAACATCCCCAGAAAGTCAATGTCTGGGCAAGGATTCTCGGCCGTCATATGATCGGACCTTTTTGCATTGAGGACAATCTCAACGGGCCCATGTAAATACCAGGACCTGCTGGAGCATGTCATCTGTCCAGAATTGTCAGATATCCTGCAGCATTCGACACTCCCGGCGCCCGTGGCAACGCCGCATACCCTGGATAATGTTAGTTTTCAACAAGCAGGTGCCCGCTCACTACGCCGCCGTCGTTAGAGAATTTTTTGACGGTTAGTAGAGTGGCCGGCCCCGGACCTGTCCCCACTTGACTTTTCCCTTTTGGGGCACCTGAAATCCCAGGTGTATGCCACGCAACCGAACAAACTGAACTCAACAAAAACAAAGACCATGTCATTGGTGCGTGACTTATGGACCACCCTGCTGTTGTTTAAAATTTCGCTTGTTTTGTTTGTTCCTTCCAACATTATTATCCAGGGCGTTGCAATGAAATGGTGCTCTTCCAAACATCACCATCTCGTCTGAGCTGATGCACTATCCAACTCCTTCAGAAGGAGGTCAATCCTCTCTCTATCACCACCAGGAAGTTTGACCCCTCACCCGGCGTTTACACATCGTCACCGCCGAGGGTATAATAACCAGTCACCGCCATGTTGCCCCTGTCGTGTATTTCCAGCTTGCCAAATCGTAGCCAGTCTGCCCCTGCCTGGCAGTTGAAGATAAGTGTTGTAATGTGCTCACCTTCAGTCCTCGTCTTCGAGCACTGTCATTGATACCTCACCACAGATCCAAAGTTCATTGTGTCCTTCCAAACTGGGCCCAGGTGATGAGGAGACCAAAAGAGCTAGTCCTGCAATTGAAGATACTTGCAGCAGGATCAGATCTTCAGAATGCGGGTACATCTTTTCACTTGTTGTGCAAAATTTTCAGGGGGTTGACTTACATGGTTGGGGCTGTGGAATTCTCAGGGGTTGACTATCCCACTACTGAGAGCGCGAAATATTAGGGGTGGTTGACGAAGCCACGACTTATTGCTTGCCGTGAAATTTCCAAGGGATTGAAAATTTCACGGCATCAGGTGGCCGTGGAAGTCAACCCCTTGGAAATTTCACAGCAAGCAAAAAAAAGGGTTGAAATGTATGAGGGCATTGAATGTTCCATGGCAAATCCGTGGAATTTTATGGGGGAAAGAAAGCCCACATCGTCAGACGACACTTCGGAGTTTTTTTTTTTTTTTTTTTTTTTTTGTATTTTCAATCATGATAGGACAATACTTGGCAGCGCGGCGTTTTTTGAAGACTTGCAACCCGATCGCGAAATCATGAAAGAATGAATATTGCTACCGGAAGTATGAATTCAGAAGCTTTTTGCATGAGTGGGAGAAACAAAACGATACTCAGGGTCGGGTTGAAAGTTGGTCGGGTTGCTTGATCGAATGGTCTGGAAAGATTGGATTTGGGACTGCCGTCATTTTTTTTTGTCGATTTGTCCCAGCCGAAGCTGGGAACCAGGGTTGGTCGTTCGCATAAAGCGTCGCCGCATGAACGACCAGCAACGTTATGGGCGGAGCACTCTGTCAGAAAGAAGACTGATTAGACGGCTCGGAAGTCTTGCTTGGTCACCAGATTTGTTGTAAAAACAAAGCTCTTCCGAGCCGTCCAACCCGTCTTCTTTCTGACACAGTGCTCCACCCATTACGTTGTGCCTTGCTGGTCGTTCATGCCGGAGATTCGAGTGAAATTTGAAAATGAGTGCTGACTTAGGATTTTACTATGTGGAGCCATCTTTGGCACAAAAATAAATGAATACGGGGACTGTTTGCGGACGGTCCCCGGTTTTGTCCAGAGATTTTTATAACGAGATGAACCATTTGCCATTTTGGGGTGTCCAAATTGAATTTGAAGTTGGCTCCTTCACCAACACCAACAGATGACCAGCACCACGGACAGAAAAAATACCGAACGTTGGGATTCTAACTCAGCAGTAGTTTTGCCAGACCCCCCTATGGGGGGTCAACAACACCCCCCCCCCCCCCCCCAGAAAATTACGAACACCCCCCAGAAAAATTGGACAACACCCCAGTGAGGACGGTGTGTGAATCAGTTTGGCTGGCTGCCAACAAGACACATCTGGCCCGTGCAATTGGCTCGTCCTGGCAGGAAATTTGACCTCTTGAACATCAATTTTGCCTCCAAAATGAACTCTCAAATTTCAAAATTTCCTCAGCTTCTGGGGGGCTCCGCCCCCCAGACCCCCCCTCTAGGCTGCGCCCAGATTCTTCTGCAAGGTTAGACCCCCTGGAAATCTTCACAACCCCCCCCCCAATTTCGAAATCTTGGCAAAACTACTGTTCTAACCTGCGACACGCCTAATGCAAAAACAATCACGAAGGCTGTTGCCAGTGCCTCAACCAATAAGCTACGACGGTTTTTCTGTTTTCTTAATCTCAAAATCGCAATTTGACGTTTCTGACAAAATTTAAAAGCAATCGCTTTCTCGTCCGTAGAGTCTGCTCCCGTTCCAGCAACACAAAAACAGCAATTTTCCATCAAATGTTTTCACTCTTTTGGGTCCAAATTCGGCCGGTTGCCCTCTTTCCGATTGCTTTTGTCATGTCAAACCAGCGTATAAAAAATTATGACTCGAAAATGTCCAGATAACATGCCTGCGACTGAATTTGAGGATACAATGACATGACCACGAACTTTGC
The DNA here is from genome assembly GCA_030068105.1 of Sinentomon sp. SZTP_YWyxl. Lineage (NCBI taxonomy): Eukaryota > Metazoa > Arthropoda > Protura > Sinentomata > Sinentomidae > Sinentomon > Sinentomon sp. SZTP_YWyxl. The sequence continues at coordinate 9,447 of JASGXE010018888.1, forward strand.
TGAGAACCGCTTTGTGATTTTTGGCAACTTTATACTGAGTGGAGCAGGTCATCTTTCACGATGACCTCTTTGTTGTCTTAATTTGTTCTCGTTTCGTTCTCTTTGTTCTGAGTGTGAGCAGGTCATCTTTCACGACGTTCTCTTTGTTCTCTTAATTTGTTCTCGTTTCGTTCTCTTTGTTCTGAGTGTGAGCAGGTCATCTTTCACGACGTTCTCTTAATTTGTTCTCGTTTCGTTTTCTTTGTTCTGAGTGTGAGCAGGTCATCTTTCACGACGTTCTCTTTGTTCTCTTAATTTGTTCTCGTTTCGTTCTCTTTGTTCTGAGTGTGAGCAGGTCATCTTTCACGACGTTCTCTTTGTTCTCTTAATTTGTTCTCGTTTCGTTCTCTTTGTCCTGAGTGTGAGCAGGTCATCTTTCATGACGTTCTCTTTGTTCTCGTTTCGTTTTCTTTGCTCTGAATGTGAGCAGGTCATCTTTCACGACGTTCTCTTTGTTCTCTTAATTTGTTCTCGTTTCGTTCTCTTTGTTCTGAGTGTGAGCAGGTCATCTTTCACGACGTTCTCTTTGTTCTCTTAATTTGTTCTCGTTTCGTTCTCTTTGTCCTGAGTGTGAGCAGGTCATCTTTCATGACGTACTCTTTGTTCTCATTTCGTTCTCTTTGCTCTGAATGTGAGCAGGTCATCTTTCACGACGTTCTCTTTGTTCTCTTAATTTGTTCTCGTTTCGTTCTCTTTGTCCTGAGTGTGAGCAGGTCATCTTTCATGACGTTCTCTTTGTTCTCGTTTCGTTTTCTTTGCTCTGAAGTAGCAGGTCATCTTTCACGACGTTCTCTTTGTTCTCTTAATTTGTTTCGTTTCGTTCTCTTTGTCCTGAGTGTGAGCAGGTCATCTTTCACGACGTACTCTTTGTTCTCATTTCGTTCTCTTTGCTCTGAATGTGAGCAGGTCATCTTTCACGACGTTCTCTTTGTTCTCTTAATTTGTTCTCGTTTCGTTCTCTTTGTTCTGAGTGTGAGCAGGTCATCTTTCACGACGTTCTCTTTGTTCTCTTAATTTGTTCTCGTTTCGTTCTCTTTGTCCTGAGTGTGAGCAGGTCATCTTTCATGACGTTTCTTTTTCTCGTTTCGTTTTCTTGCTCTGAATGTGAGCAGGTCATCTTTCACGACGTTCTCTTTTTGTTCTCGTTTCGTTCTCTTTGTTCTGAGTGTGAGCAGGTCATCTTTCACGACGTTCTCTTTGTTCTCTTAATTTGTTCTCGTTTCGTTCTCTTTGTCCTGAGTGTGAGCAGGTCATCTTTCACGACGTACTCTTTGTTCTCATTTCGTTCTCTTTGCTCTGAATGTGAGCAGGTCATCTTTCACGACGTTCTCTTTGTTCTCTTAATTTGTTCTCGTTTCGTTCTCTTTGTCCTAGTGTGAGCAGGTCACTTTCATGACGTTCTCTTTGTCTCGTTCGTTTTCTTTGCTCTGAATGTGAGCAGGTCATCTTTCACGACGTTCTCTTTGTTCTCTTAATTTGTTCTCGTTTCGTTCTCTTTGTCTTGAGTGTGAGCAGGTCATCTTTCACGACGTACTCTTTGTTCTCATTTCGTTCTCTTTGCTCTGAATGTGAGCAGGTCATCTTTCACGACGTTCTCTTTGTTCTCTTAATTTGTTCTCGTTTCGTTCTCTTTGTCCTGAGTGTGAGCAGGTCATCTTTCATGACGTTCTCTTTGTTCTCGTTTCGTTTTCTTTGCTCTGAATGTGAGCAGGTCATCTTTCACGACGTTCTCTTTGTTCTCTTAATTTGTTCTCGTTTCGTTCTCTTTGTTCTGAGTGTGAGCAGGTCATCTTTCACGACGTTCTCTTTTGTTCTCTTAATTTGTTCTCGTTCGTTCTCTTGTCCTGAGTGTGAGCAGTCCCCCCCCGACGTTCTCTTTGTTCTCGTTTCATTCTCTTTGTTCCGAGTGTGATCAGGTCATCTTTCACGACGTTCTCTTTGTTCTCTTAATTTTTTGTTT
>JASGXE010018892.1:0-30772 GCA_030068105.1 Sinentomon sp. SZTP_YWyxl
TTGAATAAATGACGCTTGCAGGACGCACATGGTCTTTTAAAAGCAAGTTTGTTGTCTCAAATGATGCCAATAATAATTGTGACGTGGTCCGTGTTCTTAATGATTGCATTAGGTGACGACGTTTTTTCTATTGGCAGCATTGGTACCGAAAAGCATGCCGCCTTTTCTGCGATGCTGGGATGAACCCACTTTGGATCATCGCTATATGGCAAGCCGCCTTTTGGAAGCACCTGTTTGTTGCCTCAGTCAACAATGAGGAACATGTGATTGCAACCGTTTGCGGTAATAGATATTTGGATTCACAGCTGGGCTTATCTTGTCGCTTTCCAGATGCAGACACAATCTGAAACCGATCTCCAAAAATTGATTCAGCACCACAGTCTTTTCAAACTCCAGAATATGTCGCGTTTCTGCAACCGAAGATATGCAACAGAATTGGGGTTTTTGCCAGTTTCCAGACTGAAAGCAGAGACGATTAATATAAATGGCAAAAAGGACAAACAGTTTCGCAAATTCCCCGACCATATCTATTTCAGTCTCATTTGAACAAGTAAAAAAACTCCGAGATGGCAGGGCAGACAGATCTGAAGCTCCCCAAGCAAGGGGGTTAATTCGACGGCGATTTTCTTCTTGCCTACTGTGGCTCGGTTGGGTAAGCGCGGGATTCATGATCCGAAAGCCGAAAATCGTGGGTTCGAATCCCAGTGGAGACAGGACTTTTTCAGTTTCGATCTGAGTTATCAGAGTTCCTGAAGTTCCCCGAAAGATGGCAACTCTCCGAAAATGACTGCATTTTTGCATGTTCTGCATGGATTCATGGACGGTTTTCTTGCCACTTGCAACACTGAAGATCTGGGATTTTTGCAATTGCTGCGTGCAGAGGTTCTTCAAAAGGTTCGGGTCAAAATTTAAACCAGCGCAGAATGGCAAAAGCTTGAGTAGTGAAGGAGCTTGAGAGAGAAGACAGCTTGAGTAGTGAACTAAAAGCTATGGACAGTGAAGTTAGCTAGTGAAGAAGAAAAAGTTTTCGCTTCAGCGGTGAAGTAAAGCGAGAGTAGTGAAGTTATCTTGAGTGTGTACCTAGATTGAGTCGTGAAGTTGGCTTGAGCAGTGACGGAAGCTTGAGCAGCGAAGTTAGCTTGAGCAGCGAAGTTAGCTTGAGTGGTGAAGAGCTTGAGTAGTGAAGTCAGCTTGAGCAGTGAAGTAAGCTTTCCGGGACAGTTTTTTCATGGAGCAAGCGAAACGTTGGCTGTTTTCGTCTTGAAAATTTTCATGAATTTTGTGCCTTTCCGTTTGTCCAATTGATTTTCAAATTCTTTTCCAAAACGAAGCAGACCTTCCAACCAAAAGCAACCGTTCGGCTATAGGCACGCGATGCGATAGGATGCGATCCCGCATTGTCAACAGCCTGTGGAAGACGTTTTAGGCTGAGTTTTTAATTTATGGGGTAATTTTCGCTGCCGTTTTAATTCCCGTTCGGCAAAACAGATTTCTTTGGCAAGTGGCCCGGACGGAGAGCTGTCTCGTGCAGGAACCTGAAATGCCTCGTGGACCTGACACCCGCCTGGTGCTGCATATAAGATGGGCTTTATAACACGGGTCTCGCCCCCTGTTTTATGCATTGATTTGTTTCGGAGTTCAAAATGCTTTCATTTTGAACTCTTTCCGAATGTTGCAAGTCAAATGGTGAAACTCCGAACTCGACATGAAGAAGGAAATGACGTTTTTGAGATCCAAACTGCCGTATATTCCCAACTGCATCTCACCCCCATGTTCAACTCAACAACAAATTCAATGGATATTTGTGCGTGGGAAAGTTTCATTTCTATGCGCAACCGTTTCGTTTGAATGGAGATCCCCGTGCGCAACGCTTATTCCTTTTCCATTGTTGCAAAAAAAGATGCACCCGTCTGTTGCGAATTGACGTTGAGTTTTGAACCCGAGGGCGAGTTGCAATGGGAAAGAGGTGCGACCGAAAACTATCCTGCCTGGTTTGGCAGCGATCAGTGGGCACTGGTTGCATGATTCCCCGATTGCTTCAAAACATTTTTGGTTGCAGTTCGGAATACCTGCCGATATCGGAAAAAAGCCGAACTGGACGAGTTTTCACACACGCTCAAGTGGCCAAAATAGGATAGGAAGATGAGGACGATGTAGGTAGGGCTTTAAGCATACCACAGAGTAATGGTGACAACTCGTTCAGTTCAATGTCGGCAGGATATTTCGAACTGTTGCCACATTTTTTTCATTTTGGCCAAATTTAAAAAACTTTCACCTTTGGGGATGCCGTCCCATATGACAAATCGCCTTGCTTTGTGTTTCCCTTGAAACGAATTTTGTCTGACCTCAGTTTGCCATGCAGAATTATACATATTGTTGTAGCGTAATGCAGGTGGTGCACTTTTATGATGTCACTTTCTGGGCCCATCAGAACTGTGTTCTTGTGCACTAATTCCTGCAGCAGGTATGCCCTTCGTGAATTATAATCACTTGCGCCTCGCCTTGCACTTCGCATGTCAGCAAGATTCTGCCCAGTTCTCCAAAATTTCATCAATTTTTGTTTCTGTTTTTTTTTTCGTTTTCAAAAAGCAAGCGATAAAAAGGCGATCAATAATTATTTCTGCAGTGTCTTCAGATTTGAAGACCAAACAGACCGAACCTGAACCAGTAATCTTCGGACAAAGCATTTCGGAGGTGCGGGTACGGCGGTCAGTTGCTGCCCATATCCACGAATCAGGCCTGCAAATGTGTTTTCCGACATAAATTTGGGTGCAGCCTTAATTACAATTACAATTTCGAAATTGTTTCACGCGCGCGTTCCTTCAAGCTGCTTAATTCTGCCCCGCATTGCCCATCAAACCGTACTCTAGATGGTCCACTTCACGTGCGAGGTCACATTTAAGCTTTTTTCTGTCATTTTTAAACGACCACGTGCGTGTTACACGTTTCCTACAGGTAAGTTTTGCCGTCCAGATTCCTTGAAACCTTGGGAGCACCAGCTTGGATGTTTCCCTCATCGCAGAAATTAACGTTGCGTTTCATAAAACCACCATTGAGTTGATCTTTACTCTTTAATCTTCGGTTTTGTTTTCTATAATTTGGATTTGGATTTCCACAGCGGCGCTGGACATACTCGGACACGTGATTAGTTGGTTTCGTCCAAGGAGTGGCCGTCGATATTGCACGATTTCTCTGCAGCGATGGACCGTTCGTTGCTGGGTAATGTGTTGTGGGTATTGCGGAGTTAATAATTGCCTCTCACTGCTTTTTCAGTTGATTGAAAGGTGAAATTTTGTTTCTCTATCGCAACGCATCATCATCCTTCCTCTCCCCTCCTTGGGTTTTTTCCAAAACTTTCCGAAAATTTCTGATTCTGCTATTCTTATTCGCGTTCAATCTCGAAATGGTCCACATGCCTCGATCACACGGTCAGATAGCGGTCAGAACATGCCTTTTCTGAAGCCTCCGACCTTGAAAATGTCAGACGATTATCTTTCTTTCTGATTCAGTGATTTCAGCAGGCGAAGTTCAGCACTCATTATTCTGAAGCCCACTGCAATCAAAAAACAACCTCGAAAAACAATACATGCCACTTTCGTAGGGGAGATCCAGTAGGGTACCGCTTACCTCCGAGTTACGAGGAAAATTCAACAAATTTTTTTGTGGCCAAATTTACCACCTCACAACTCGGAGGTAAGCTTACCCTCCACTGATCTTGCCGCCTCTGCGAAAGACGAAATACCTCCCTCACTGCTTAATTCAAGCCAAAGGAAATTTATGCGGAATGTATTTTTGAATTTAGACGGTGCCATTTTTATGTATGGGACAAATTTTAGCCAAAATTGCAGGGAATCGTTTTTATATGTTGACGAAAATGAATAGCGAAGCAATTCTTGAACAATTGACTTTTTATTTGGCCCGCAGCTCTTGTGGGCTGCAAGGAGGGGTTTTTTATCTGGTTCTTACGGACTGGGTTTTCCCCCAACCTCCAGCACGGCGCTGTCTGCGACCGACTGACGCCGGTTATTGTCCTCCGCGACAATAAAAATACAAAAAAACGACAGTAGCACCGTGACAAATAGACCCAAAGGATTCTTGTGCCATATGGTCGCAGCCAACGACGCAGAAAACTGCCCTCGTGTTTCGTTAATAGCAACGAACACAGGTGAAAATTTTTGGCATCGTGACATGAAAGAGCCTCTCTGCGTGTTCGAGAAGCGGAATTATGGTGAGAAACTGGAAATTTTGCCTGAAAACATCTTTTCGGCTGGAAACGGCAGGGAGCAGTTTTCTGAGTGGACTCAGTGAAATTGAGGCAGTGACATTGGTGCGCCTTTTTGATGCTGTCGCGTGTGATCAGTGTCAAAATTTTGCGAAATTTTCATCGACGATTTGTTTTTGTGCTTTCGTGCTACCTTGGCCGACATGGCAAAGAACGTCCTCTGGGCTGGGCGGGCTGCGGCAGGCAGGGATATGCTTGACTTCATTTATTGTTTTATTATTATATATCCGAAAGGGCCTGCAATTCCTATTGTTTTCCTGTCGGTAATAATCTTTGATGGGGGCATTAATATTCCCACATATTTTGCTTTGTGTTCAAAAGTGGTGTCCTGGGTACAGGGTGTTCAAAACGGGACACCCATATCTTCCCTTTGTGGGTTCTTTTTTATCTGAGAATCCAGAGGGTTGAACGCAAAAAGTCCGATTCTCCTTTCGAATTTCAGCCAAAGTGTATTCAAAACATCACGCCTTTTCCAAGCAGGTGTCCACACCAAGCTTACTCTTATGCAGGCGGTAGAAATTAAAGCGCCAGATTTCAACAGAACTTTATGAAGATGTCAGATTTTGACCTCGGAAAAGTGGATCTTTTATTTCTGCAGCTTGGAGTTTTTGCAAAAATCTGAACAGTTGCAACAGATTTTGAGAGTGCATTAATTCCGCCGCCGCTATACAGGGGAAATATTCATGTGCCCACACACGGAAGCAAATGCGCCTGCAACACACGCAATCCAATGGGACAACAATGCAACTTTGCAAGAACTCAACTTTGCAATAGAAATAAAAGTTATTCACTTTTGACATTTGTTGCAATGTGACACTTATCTTTCTGCTCAGCTAACCGAGGCAACGCAGTGCTCAAATGATAAAAAAGGTAAATGTGGACGCATCAATGTTTCCACCCCTGTACTTTTCAAGCGTGGCGTTAATTTGCCATTCATGAACCTGTGTTCCTCTCTCGTCATATCGGCCATTGTGTTGTTTTGATGTTATCAGCGTCGTTTAGCGCTCTGGCGTGAAATTTTTTCAAGGCGTGCCTCAGAATGGGCCTCGGCCTCTTGTTTTTCGAATGATGCAGATATGGGGGAAACCGACGGTGTATGGGTTTTGGTTTTTGCCACTTCTGACACGGGTTTTGCGAATAAAGTCGAAGTCCGCAATCGTAAAATTGACTTTGAAAGTGAAAACACCATTCCATTATGCTCGAATGTATAAATCCCCCATTGCCGACTGCTATTTACCTGCGTATAGGTTATGTGGATGGTGTTTGTCATTGTTTTCATTTCGGGAGATTGCATTGTATTGGATGAATCATTTCTCAGCTCTCTGCCCAGAAAACCAAAGTTGTCCGCTGTTTTCCAGATATAAATTCACATAGGCATGGGGTCTTTACCCGCCTCCTGATTCATCGTTCCCTCCCTTTTTATTGTTTGGGGAGGCCCAGGGAGTGAGCACTCACCCCTAAATGCTAAGCATGGCAGGAAAGCTCCCCAGCCGGTGGGATGCATCGATCCAACCTGTCTCGTGTTCAAGCAATTAACCGTTTTTGGATGGGTACCTGAGCAAACCTTCCCATCGCACGCCGCTTGCCTGCGGTGTACGCCTGCTGCCTGATGTCCGCCCAAAACAAAATTAAAAAAATCCGCAGCGGGGAATCGAACCAGGATCCTTTTGCATTGCAAAACCAACGCCAAGCATTCCGCCGCTTTGGTTTGTCTTCTTTCTCCCATTTCCCGTTTTTCAAACAAAACTTCTGAAAGGCCAGTTCAGCTGTGCTTCTATCAGATGCATCTTTTCTCACCCTTTCTGGTCACATCGGGGTGGCTTAACCCCCATCAGATACATGAGTATCCTGGGCACATCGAATTATTGCTTCCTGGTGTATTTATTCTCTTTGCCATCAACAGCTTCCCAGACCTGGGAAGCCGTGTAGATAAACTTCGGGAGAAAATTGTTGCCGATGCTTTCAAATCACTGTTGGAGTCTTGTGTGTTGTGAACCGCGGCACAGATATAATCTGTGGTCCGATTCTTGAGACGTGACTTAACTGAGACTCGACTTGTGTCATTTGCTGTTTTGTTGGTTGGGATTTTTAAAGGCATCGCACTGACTTCCATGCTGTGTGCAATCTCAGAAATCAACAAAACAGCAATGACTCAAGTCGAGACTCAGCCAAGTCACGTCTCAAGAATCGGATCTGTGCCTCTGGGAACAGCGGAAACAACTTCCTTGGGACTGCCAGACATGCTTCATGTCGGGGTTTATTTATGCAGCGAGGCAAGTTGTTTTTTGCTAAGGCATTTCAACATATACCCCCCGCGAAAAGAAACGGGAAATCCGAATCCGGAATTGTGCAATTTGTGCCGCGTTTTCGCAGCCCACCAGCTGGGACACCTTGTGCATGTATCGTGGGCTGCTAAGGTGATCAAACTGATCAAAGCATCGACAAATTCCTCAGTTCTGTGGTGTTGAGATTACCTGTGTTTTTGCGCTGCACTTGACATCAAGTTGACAAAATTCTTGATGTTGTCGTTGACCACGGCGTGGAAAAATTATTCTTCTGTCGTTGATCAACAATTCTGTAATTCCTGTTGCGTTTTGACGATTCTCCCGGCTCTTTTCGTGATTTTCTCTTCCTCATCGCGAAGTTAAATCTTCCTTGGAATTCACGAAATTTGGCTTGGACTATACACATATCTTTTTTGAGGTTGTCATTCGTTATATCGTGACCGTGACTCCTTCGGCCATCACACGAAAACACGACCGCATTCCACATTGCAACTCACCCTCAGGTTCAACTCAATAGAGCCAATTCAACAGACGGATGCATCTTTCAATGCAACAATGGAAAAGGAATATGGGTTGTGCATAGAAATTAAATTTTCGCAACACAAATCTATCCATTGAACTTGTTATTGAGTTGAACCTGAGGGACCTGAGTTGCAATGGGAATACGGTGGGACATCTATGCATCCGACCATCACCTTTATTACTCTTCCCATGCATTTGCTTTGTCGTGTTTTGAAGTATGCGCGAGGATGTGCTTCTATAACACTGTTGCTGATGTGCGTGCAGTGATGTGTAGGTAATTTTATTCCTTTTCTTTTACTGTTTGTTTGTTCGCTGTGACTGCTGCAAAACGAATCTGAAGTGAAATAAAATGGAATAAAAACGTCATCGAGCTGATTTTTATGCTAATTGATGGCTTGAACTTAAGGCATTAGAAGTGGTCCGTTGCCGCGGGGATATTTTTTTATCCACACCAGTCGTGCCACTGGCCACAGCATCTTCTTTTCTAATAATTTTACTGCTTAGAAGGTTTATGCGATGCTGAAGGGATATTAATTATTATTAGAAGATAAATTCATTGCCGACGCTTGGTTTTCATTTGTTTGCATTGCTTGTGTGATTGTATTTGCACTTGGCGGTTGCTGTAAAAGTTGTGCTGCACGCGCACGCATCTTCCTTCAGTCAATTGGTCTGTTTTGACCCGATTGTTGTCCGTCCGTGGCCGCTGATAAATGCATTCACGGATCTGCAAGACATTTTTTTTTGGAATTGATACTGCGACGTTTTCAGTGCAATCTTTGAAGGATTTTGATGGCATTTGCAGTTCATCTGTGTCTGATTTTACGCCCGGATTCTTGCTAACTCTCGTAAATAATCGCACAAGTGTCAGGAAAGGATACAGAAAATATTGTCGTGGACAGTTTGACTTCGCACCACTTTTTGAACCGAAAAATTTGGGTCATTTTTGAAAAGGACCTGAGGTCAATGCAGAACTGCGGGTTCATGATTTCGCCACAACTGGCAACTCGGTGGCATCTGAATACTTCCAATGCCAAATACTTCCAATGGCTCCATCTCATCATGATCAGGTCATTTTTACGATGCAACAGAAGATGATTGGGTCATCATCGTTGCAACTTTGCCAATGGGCTCTCTCAGGAAAGTTTTTAGCTTTGACCTGATGGTACTTTGTGTATACCTTCCTTTTGTTTTGTGACCCTTACCCCCATCCATATGGGCCCAACGGGGCAGTGTTGCTTCGCGTTTTCAGGGTTGTGGGCCCAATCTCCACCGAATGATGATGGACAGCGGTCCAACCCGTTCATAACGCTGTGTTTCGATCGTCTGGACAGTTATACACGGCGTCGCCTGACACCAGCATTTCCGGATTTTTTGTTGATTTGTGCTATAGCAGATTCTGGAACCAGCGTTAGCCGGTCTGAAAAGAGCTGCGTTGGAGGCAGGGTGGGAACCCAGCCCGAAGGCCAGATAAAAACCCCTAATTTTCAGCCCCAGATCGAACCTGCATTGCAAATAATTCACAGAGATCAGAAGGGGATCCTCAAGAAAACCAAGTACCCCTTCAAGAAAACCAAAGGATCTTCAAGGACTCCTTTTTCTAATATCTTACGAAGGAGCTTTGCCATGAAGCTGCTGCCGGCGTTTGCCACAGGGGTTCGACCATCGTCCGGACGAAGAGACATTCCGTTTGATCTGGAAACTCCAGATTATTCTCAAATCTATGTACAGTGCAGTGTGCGTCGCGGAATAACCCGTTCGTCCTTGTGCTGTGCCTTTCTTGAATGATGTCGACAGCCACGTATATGGCGTTTTTTTAGTTTGATGTAACTTGGTGATATCTGGTTTTTATACAATTCAACAGAAAAAATCAAAAAACGACATTTTGCCAAGCGGCTTTGCATGATTTACCAGTTGCCACAAATCTTATTTTCTTTTTTTGCTTTTATCCCGGTTTTCTTTGATCTCTGGTGCTGCGTGCCGACGCCGTTTGTTGTCACTTGCACGAAAGCCAATTTTTTATAGTTCAGGTGTTATTGCGATATTTTCATTTTATTGATGCATTTCATTAGACTGGGTGGCATTTTGATATATCTGGCATTCTTCGCTCCCTCCCTCACGCGATGAATTTGATTGAAAATAGCGATCGTTGCTGGACAGTAACTTTTGTTGCAGTTGGCCATGTGTGGACAGACATGGCCACAATTTTGTTCGGGAAATTCTGATACCAAAAATGTGGTGGCATGTGAAACGCAGGGAAAAATAAATCGTTGGAACTTTCGTACAATTCTCACGAGTTCCAACTGGCCCTTCTTCCCCCGGAAACAAAACGTCCGCACTGACCTCCCTGCACAGCAGATTTGTTTGCAGATATCTTAATTCTAACTTGCTTTTTGTTTTTGTCCATTTAATTTCAGAAATTGCCAAAATCAGAAGTAATCTCTTTCAAATCAACGGCATCCGGAATGAACCACTCTCGTTGCCGGACCCAAAAGGCGCTCAGGTTTCACTCTCAGAAAAACTTTATGTTCCTGTCAAAGAATTCCCAGACGTAAGTTCTCGTATTCTGCATTGATTTTTTAATTTTTTCGAAAGTACATTCTTCCCCGATTCTTCTTTCCAGGGGCTTTCCTGGGCGCAACAATGAAAATGAACTTTCGTTTCTGTCGCGCGTAAGTTTCATTTGAAAATCCCAGGCGGATTGAGGAAAAACCAAAAATCCCATGCGGCTTTTCTCACCCACTTTTGACAATGGTCAGCACCATTGGGAGCGTCCTGCTCATTCAGCACTCCCAATGAATTGAACCGAGGTGATTCGATCCTGCAAGTGTTGTTTTCAAACAGGACATATTAACAGATGAATGGAACTGCATGACCCGATTTCTGTGTTTCGTGCGCGCAGGCGACTGAATTTGACCCATTCCTGTGGACAGGTTGACAACGATGCGAAACACAAAAACCCAATTCTGCAGAAAAGAAACGATTTCAGTCTTTCGCCTGCGTGCAATGTGGCACTCTCGCACTCACAGATGGAGCTATCCGTTATCACACAAGATGAGGATGAAAGGGGCTCGTTTGAGAATTGAGGCTCTTCTGAGAACACTTTGCCTGCCCAGCATAAACATCACCTGCAGGCAATTACCACACTTGCATATGACATAAAAATAATTGTCTTAACTGAAACCTGGTTGAGGCCCGATAATAGTGACGCAGAATTCCCCCCCCCGTATTGCATGTCTTCAGACGTGACCGCATGGAAAACCGACGTGGAGGTGGTGAGCTGGTTGCGGTTCGAGAGGAATTTCCTTGCTCTAAAGCTGCCACCTTCCTTTTTGAGCAAAGTCCCTTCGAAGCATCACCCATGGGTGAATATTCGATTTCCGAAAAAATCAAATTTATCTCGCCGCTGTTTACCTCACCTGCCTCCATTAACCCCAAAGTGGATTATCCAATTCTTGTTCTTGAAATTGTTTTCCCTGTGAAGCTAATTGTTCTTTTTGTTCTTGCATTTTGGTGCCAAAATGATGTTCTCGAAGGCAAAAAATGTCATAAACTATCTGTCGAAATACTGTCTGCAAAACTTCCGTGTTAATTTTCATTTTGTTCTTTGTCTTCTTGCTGCTGCGCGGGCGGGATGCCCATCTCTTTTCCTGATCCTGACTTTAGGATCAGTCAGATTTTAACAGCTCAAGTAAGTTATAATACCTACCTATTGTTCCTCAGCTCTGCGTACAGATTGTCCCTCGATTCTACTTTACACAGGATTTTTTAAAATGAGAAAAAACTTTCATTTCTATTCCACATAATTTTCATATAAAAATCTCCGCGTATGGCGGTTCGAGAAACGAACAAAAAACCCATTGTTGAATTTTTGCATTGTTGCGGACAATGGGTAAAGGGCCGTGTAAAATAGAATCAGGGGACGTTCTGTAGGTACATGAAAATCGGCTGCCTAATTGAAATCGTTGTAACTTTCAGGTGCAGTAATAGGTGGAATAATGGGCGTGTGCAATCGATGTGCCGTGCCATTACCAACTGGCCGCAGTGTGCCTTGCTCTTCAATTTCCCTGCTCTCACTGCACCGATCAACTTGAGCGTGGTTCAAATGCCGCTGCAGTGTTGACCGTTTGCCACCTCACGGCCAAGCAGACTGCTGCACCCTTATTTTTTGTTTTGTTTTTTTTTAATCGAACTGACAATTTGACCACCGCATGACCGTTCTTGATATCCAACAATTTGAAGAAGCCCTTGCAAGACACCACAATTATCTTTTGATTGATTCCACACGGATGAATTATCATTCAATTGTTGCAAGCTCTTTCATTCAATTGGCATCCCGTCCGTTTGGCAGTGCCGGAGGAATTAATGAACCTACTCAGGCATGTGTTCTTCCCATTTAACTGTTGCCTCCGAAACTTTTCTTTCTTTTTCCTCTTATGCAGACGGTAGAAATTAAAGCGTCAGGCCACAACCGGGCTTTCGACAGGTTTCAGATTTTGATCTCGCTTGTTGAGGAGAAACTTTAATTTCTGCAGTATGGAGTTTTTGCTAAAATTTGAACAGTCATAATTTTTCACATGGATGGCTACATTATATCCGCCGCCACTGTATACCAACTTATTTTGAGCAGCTTTTGTGCAACGTATCGATCATATCTTCAGCATCTGTTCTTCACTGTGTTGTCGGATGCAATTTGATGGATGTATTGTTGGGTGGTTTTTTCCCACGTATATAGAGGCTGGTCCGATTCTTAAGACGTGACTTGGTTGAGACTCGACTTGAGTCTTTGCTGTTTTGTTGGTGGTTGCGAAGGAATGTGCAATTTTTGCTGCAATCTGCGCCATGTCACCGCAGTCAATGGGCAGCTTCTTTAAACGCGAGTTGTCTTTATCCTCGGCTTTTTCTCATTTAAAATACGTGGAAAAAGGCCCAATGGGCCGCTTCGTTAAACGCGAGTTGTCTTCATCCTCGGCTTTTTCTCATTTAAAATGCGTGGGAAAGAGCCGCGGGCAAAGATAACTCGCGTTTAACGAGGCTGCCCAATAAAACAGCAAGGACTTAAGTCCAGTCTCAGCTAAGTCCCGTCTCAAAAATAGGATAAATGCACTTGGTTGCATGTAATCCATATGCGATCCTGTGCTGTGGGTTTTTTTGGAATTCCTTGATCCAACCACCCCAGAAAGAAAAATAACAGCCACATCTCTCTTCAGCTCAAGTTCTGATTACTTGTGGTTGTGGTGTGGTCCAATTGGATTGCAGTTCCAAAGATCTGACTACATGTGGTGTGGACCAAGTTTGCGGACGTGATTTGCAGTTTATCCAGGGGCATCATGCAGTTGGCTATGACAACAATCAACAGGCGGACGTTAAACAGTACGTTGATAACAAATCATGGGCGGTTAAGGCAGGAAGTTTAGGTCGAGTTTGATTAGCTCCATAATAATTGAGAAATAACGAAAAGAAACCGAAAATCACGTCCGCTAAGTTGACCCAATCCACATTTCGACAGGTCATTGGAACCGTTACCTCAGAAAGCGCATGCTGTTCACTTAGCCTTCTTTTTTTGCACTTGACACATGCCAATTTTAATGTTTCTTTCGTTATTCTTGCCTTTCCACAGTTCAATTTCGTCGGCCGAATACTTGGACCAAGGGGTATGACTGCCAAACAGCTGGAGCAAGAAACGGGTTGTAAAATCATGGTCAGGGGGAAGGGATCCATGAAGGACAAGGCCAAAGTGAGTCATTGTTGGCGGGTTTTTGTTTTTTTTTTGCTCCCTCTTTTGGATGTGACCTAATTTTGGAACGAAATTTCAAATTTTCTTTTTTTTCTCCAGGGTGATTCTTGAAGGCAGAGGGCAACATGTTATGTTGTACCTGCGAACGCCTTGCAGCTATGGCAGGGGGAGTTTTTGCTTAAGCAGTGTTATTGTGGTCGGTTAAGCTGGGATTTCGGCAGGGTACCACCATACCCCAAGTCAGAGGAACTGTTCCAGCACCCGCGCCGCTCCAGGTCGAAACCGCAACCGTCCTGCCCACAACAGGCCAAGGCAGGACCATTGACGGGTGAAATGTGGCTTCTGTGTATTGTTACCTGCCAGGCCTCTATCTTGGACCTGGAATTAGATGTTCTATCTCTCTCTCCCCCTCTCCCTCCCGCCCTGTTCTCATTCCATTCACTTCTTTCTTCGTTTTGTTTTGTTGTTTTTTTGTCCTTCCCACACTTCTGATCATGATCATGATTCGATTGCTGTTGCTTTTCTCCTTAACGGTGCGTCTCTTCGCCCCGCCCCCTGCACTGCTCTTCTCCTCGCCCCCTTCCATTCCGTTTGTTTGCTGTCGTTTGTTTCAATTCGCAGAGAATCTCAACCTGACTAGCACTACCTGCCATAGTAAGCTAACTGAAATTGAGCTCCTCTTGCTCTGCCAGAACAGGGCAGCCCAGAAGTCTTTCGCCATTGCAAAAAAAAATAAACTTGCCGTTTTATCACAGTTTGCTATCTGAACATTTTCTGGCGCTCACCACGGCAATGTGCTGTCGACACTTCTGTCTGACAAACACCAAATTTATTTTTTGCTGTGGCCAAAAGGCTTTTGGGCTTGTCTGTGTGCGCACATGTCCGAGTTCCGACCACTGTTGACAAAGACAGCAAATTTGATTTTTTGATATAGGTAGTGCCGAAGACTTTGGGCTACCCTGTATATCCAAGGTCTGCATAGGTATTTGTTTGGCTTCCTGAAAGTAACAGTGGCACCTGTTTGAGTTTGTTTCGGATCATTTGTGTCACTCTTTTGAAAGAAAAGAAACACATCTTTCTATCCACTTGCTGGGACAAACAAATGGCCGCCTGTATGCGCTCTAATAGAGAAATACGTACTGAGAGTGGCAGAGTGAATGGATGCTTGCATTTCCGCTGCACTGGAAGCTTTGCACTAACAGCGGAGAGATCATGACAGGGGTAACGCTAACTCCGAGCTGCGAGGTAAAGTTTTTCCATTGGAGCAGATGGCAAAAATTTACCTCGCAGCTCGGAGTTAGCGTTACCCCCGTCATGATCCCTCGGCCGTAAGACAGTTTGTTGATTTCAGTTCAGACTCCTTTATTGTCATGGGTCTTTTTTTTTACCAACGATCTTGCGAGCTCCTTGAACAAAAATATCGTTTGACAAAGCCTCCAAATTTTTTTGCGCAAACTTTAGAGTGCAAAATATTTCCCAGTGCATCTGCGCACAGGACGCTATCCAAGTCTCCTATTTGTAGATTTATCCCCTGGGATATCCCATGACTGACTGGCATAGATCCCAGTCTCCTATCCGCAGATTTATATTCCCTGGGATACGTCCCAGGAGTTCTGACCTTCAGTCAGGTCATTGTCCGGCAAAGGTCTGCCGCCTGCGCCTGCTATAGTTTATCTGACCACACCTTTGATCGGTCCAATTGCTGCCCGTTCACTCCCTGCATAGTCCTGTGATGTTCTGGAGTTTTTTTATTTATTTATCATCAACACGTGGGATTAAGCCTGGTTTGGAAAGAGTCTAATTCTGTCGTCTTCCTTCCGTCTTGGCACTTGGCAGTCGAATCAGCTTTCTGTAAAAGACATTACATTCTCACAGGCATGCAGGCAGGCAGTCAGGCAGGCCTCAAGGCGCAAGTGATGGCATGCAGATGGAAGTTGGTATCTATCGGCATCGCACATGGATGATACTGTGGCGGTGGCGGATTGGGCAAGGCACGAGCAGCTTCAGCTCTCTCTGTGTTGCCAGAAAACGTACCGATGGTACGAGGTACGATTCAAACGTTTTTTCGTCGATCTTTCTCGAGCAAACACCAAAACGAAGAGAACCATTCAGTGTTTCTCCGTTTGTAACCTGATACCTTCCTTCGGTTCGGGGTTGAGCCTTCCGAGGAGGTCCATTTGGACACCAGGTTAAAACGATAAGTTTTCAAACGTGGGGCAAATAGTGATCGTTTTCACGAAATTTCTCCCAGTGAGGCGCGAAAATGACGCGGAAATTGGCGCCACTGTCCTGTCTGGTAACAGTGTCAGATGTCCGCAATCTGGTTACAGTGTCGGGTGTCCAATCTGCTAACAGTGTCAGATGTCCTATATGGCAACAGTGTCATATGTCCTATCTGGTAACAGTGTCAGGATGTCCCATCTGGTATCAGTGTCAGAGATGTCCTATCCGGCAACAATGTCAGAGATGTTCTATCTAGCAACAGTGTCAGATATCCAGTCTGGTAACAGTTTGTCTGATGTCCTATCTGGTAACAGTGTCAAATGTCTTTGGTAACGGTGTCAGATGTCCTGCCTGGTAACACTGTCAGATGTTCTATCTGGGAACAGTGTCAGATATCCTGTCTGGTAGCAATGTGAGATGTCCTATCTGGTAACAGTGTCAAATGTCACATTCTGGTAACAGTGTCAGGTGTCCTCTCTGATAACAGTGTCAGAGGTTTATCACTCACATGTCCGATCTGGTAACAGTGTCAGGTGTCCTCTCTGGTAACAATGTCAGATGTTTTATCACACACATGTCCTATCTGGTAACAGTGTCAGATAGCCTATCTGGCAACAGTGTCAGACGGCCTATCTCGCAACAGTATCAGATGTCTTGCAACAGTATCAGATGTCTTATCTGGTAACAGTGTCAGATGTCCTGTCTCGTAACAGTGTCAGATTCCAGTCTGGTACAGTGTCAGATGTCCCAGTCTGGCACCAGTGTCGGATGTGGCTATCTGGTAAGTGCCAGATGTCTTATCTGGTGTCCGAGTCAGATGTCCTGTCTGGTAACATTGTCAGATGTCCCATCTGATAACAGTGTCAGATGTCTTCTCTGGTACCTAAGTGTCAGATGTCTTATCTGGAACGGTGTCAGATGTCCTATCTGGTAAAAGTGTCAGATGTCCCATCTGGTAAAGGTGTCAGATGTCCCATCTGGTAAAGGTGTCAGATGTCCTATCTGGTAAAAGTGTCAGATGTCCCATCTGGTAAAGGTGTCAGATGTCCAATCTGGCAAGTGTCAGATGTCTTATCTGGTGTCCGTGTCAGATGTCCTGTCTGGTAAAATTGTCAGATGTCCCATCTGGTAAGTGTCAGATGTCCTGTCTGGTAAAAGTGCCAGATGTCCCATCTGGTAAAGGTGTCAGATGTCCTATCTGGTAAAAGTGTCAGATGTCCCATCTGGTAAAGGTGTCAGATGTCTTGTCCGGTAAGTGTCAGATGTCTTATTTGGAACGGTGTCAGATGTCGCAGATGACCCATCTGGTAAAGGTGTCAGATGTCCTATCTGGTAAGTGTCAGATGTCTTATCTGGTGTCCGTGTCAGATGTCCTGTCTGGTACAATTGTCAGATGTCCCATCTGGTAAGTGTCAGATGTCCTGTCTGGTAAAAGTGCCAGATGTCCCATCTGGTAAAGGTGTCAGATGTCCTATCTGGTAAAAGTGCCAGATGTCCCATCTGGTAAAGGTGTCAGATGTCCTATCTGGTAGCAGTGGCAGTGTCAGATGTCCGAGAAAGTCACAACAAACGGACAAACTTCGGGATGTTTTTTATCTCTTCTCATTTTTGGTTTTCAGAAAGAAACGCCGAAAGACTTTTGAGACGCACCTCGTATGCCTGCCCGGTCTTTTTTATGCCGCTTTCAAATATAATTATTTATTTTGCGATGAGAAAATTCGGGGAAAGACCAAAATATTTCAGCTTCAGCAATATTTTCCTGTCAAAATTTCTGAAAGCGTTCTATATCTTTGCCATTTCGTTCTGTGCTCTATGAAATAACTGGGCGGGCCTGTTTGAGGTGTTTTCTCCCAACCTCGCTCGTGCACACGCTATCCCTTCCCCGATTTCCCGTGGCAGACTTTCTTATCGGCAGTGCATGGGATGTGCTGTGCCGCCCTCACTGTCCCCGTGGCACTTCGGTCCGGATCCCCTCTGAAACAAATGCTGAGTCACTTTTGCCAAATGCGACAAGTGACACATGATGGCTTTTTAGCTTTCGGAAGCATACCGACGCACGAGACTGTCTCAGGCATGGCGTGGCTGTTTTTTCTCCGCTATTTCCAGCGTCAGCCGCGGTATCATTTTGGCATCGTGGAAGCTGCCGAAACCTCCTCCGCATAACGGATCACAGCCACACTCCTTGCCGCTCTGCGTGGAACCGATCCGTGATGAGAAATGATTGGAACGAAATGTCAAAAACCCATTTCTTCCTCTTGACTTCTGCATTGCATGCTGACATTTTTGCAGTTTTTCAAAAAACAACTGCGTCTGATCTGGCGAGGAATCTTTTTAGGACATCTTTCAGTTTTACAAAAACAAGTCTGGCTGGCAGATTGATGGTTGGCTGGCATTGGCTACATGGCTGCATTGGCGTTGCATCATCTGTTGATGGACAGGTGGCGCTGGTGGGTGGCAATTGGAAGAACGGCACAATGCGACAGCTATGTCCCCGCACAACCATAGTCGATTGCTTTTCAAACTCGTGGGTGGAAATGACTTTACAGATTGACACGCGTCCATGCATGTATTTTTCTCCTGGAATGAGTATTTGTGTCAGTAAGCTCATCCTAGATGAAGTCACACGGAATGTTTTGCCAAAATTTCCACTTTCCCGGATTTGTTTTGCTCCTCGGAAGAAGCTCGCATCAGGCGAAAATCGATACCCACTCTTTCCAAGTCGGTTGCGTTTCAAGTTTCAAGCTCAGCCGTTCAAGATCTGATGATTGACACGCGCGACTCTCGAACTGCCCACGTTCCACTGAGACCAAATCCCACGTCGCTTGTGTTCCTGACTTTATTTCTCAAAAGAAGAAGGGTTGAGGTTCACTTCTCCATATGCAAAATATTTCCTCTCATGTACGTACAGTGTGATTCACAAAAACACGGTACCTAACAAAATTTAAGCTGGTCATCCGGTGGTTGTCTCTTGTTCGATGAGCATAGGAACCAGGCACACATCCCAAGCCCTTTTACCTCTCTTTGTTGACAAAATTTAAACTGGTCTTCTGGTGGTTGTCTCTTGTCCACGATGAGCATAAGAACCAGGCACACAGAACAAAAGCCCTTTTATTTCGATTTGTTGACAAAATTTAAGCTGTCATCTTGTATCTGTCCTTTCCACGATAAGCATGGGAACCAGGCACACAAAACACAAGCCCTTTTTCCTCTGTTTGTGGACAAAATTTAAGCTGGTCATCTGGTGATTTTCTCTTGTCCACGATGAACATAAGAACCAGGCACAGAACACAAGCCCTTTTACATCTCTTTGTTGACAAAATTTAAGCTGGTCATCTGGAGGTTGTCTCTTGTCCACGATGAGCATAAGAACCAGGCACACAGAACACAAGCCCTTTCGTCTCGCTTTGTTGACTAAATTTAAGCTGGTCTTCAGGAGGTTGTCTCTTGTCCACGATGAGCACAAGAACCGGGCACACAGAACACCAGCCCTTTTACCTCTCTTTGTTGACAAAATTCAAGCTGGTGTTCTGGATGTTGTCTCTTGTCCACGATGAGCATAAGAACCAGGCACACAGAACACAAACCCTTTTACCTCGCTTTGTTGACAAAATTTATGCTGGTCTTCTGGAGGTTGTCTCTTGTCCACGATAAGCATAAGAACCAGGCACACAGAACACAAGCCCTTTTACCTCGCTTTGTCGACAAAATTTAAGCTGGTCTTCTGGTGATTGTCACTTTCCACGATGAGCATAAGAACCATGCACACAGAACACTTGACAAAATTTAAGCTGGTCTTCTGGTGGTTGTCTCTTTCCATGATGAGTATAAGAACCAGGCACACAGAACACAAGCCCTTTTACCTCGCTTTGTTGACAAAATTTAAGCTGGTCTTCTGGTGGTTGTCTCTTGTCCACGATGAGCATAAGAACCAGGCACACAGAACACAAGCCCTTTTACCTCGCTTTGTTGACAAAATTTAAGCTGGTCTTCTGGAGGTTGTCTCTTGTCCACGATAAGCATAAGAACCAGGCACACAGAACACAAACCCTTTTACCTAGCTTTGTTGACAAAATTTAAGCTGGTCGTCTGGAGGTTGTCTCTTGTCCACGATAAGCATAAGAACCAGGCACACAGAACACAAGCCCTTTTACCTCGCTTTGTCGACAAAATTTAAGCGGTCTTCTGGTGATTGTCACTTTCCACGATGTGCACAAGAACCAGGCACACAGAACACAAGCCCTTTTACCTCTCTTTGTTGACAAAATTTAAGCTGGTCTTCTGGTGGTTGTTTCTTGTCCACGATGAGCATAAGAACCAGGCACACTGAACACAAACCCTTTTACGTCGCTTTGTTGACAAAATTTAAGCTGGTCTTCTGGAGGTTGTCTCTTGTCCACGATAAGCATAAGAACCATGCACACAGAACACAGCCCTTTTACCTCGCTTTGTCGACAAAATTTAAGCTGGTCTTCTGGTGGTTGTCTCTTGTCCACGATAAGCATAAGAACCAGGCACACAGAACACAAGCCCTTTTACCTCTCCTTGTTGACAAAATTTAAGCTGGTCTTCTGGTGGTTGTCTCTTTCCAGGATGAGCATAAGAACCAGGCACACAGAACACAAGCCTTTGTGTCTCTCACCTCTCTTTGTTGACAAAATTTAAGCCGGTCTTCTGGTGGTTGTCTCTTATCCACGAAGAGCATAAGAACCAGGCACACAGAACACAAGCCCTTTAACCTCACTTTGTTCTTATGCGTGCGGTTTTCCTCCATATGGGGAACGAACTGTTCCAAAAACATTGCATTTGGCACTGGTGTTTTTGTGTGTATCGTAATATTGGTTGACAGCTATGGGGATGCTTTAAACTGTTTCCAAGATTGCTTCACCACACTATCAACATTCATTGTCCAAGTGTTCCTTTTTTGAACATTTTTGGAACACGTCATGTGATCTTGGAACATTGATCTTTGGAGCACATGGAGTGTTCTTGTTTGAAATAGGTATGTGACATGAAATAGCGTTTTTTTAAGAACGTAAGTAGGTGCCTATAGGACACGTGACATATTCTAAAAAAGATACGAAAAGGATGTTTCCACCCAAGCCCGTCTAAAAAAGGTGTGTCTCACGTAACCTCTGATTTACGAGTGGGCAGCATGGAAAGATCACTTTAACACGAAGAAGGACCGTTCTTTTTTTAGTTACACAGCATTGCCACGAGTTTTTGCAATTCTTTTTGCCGCTTATGAAGCTGTTCATGAGATTTCGGTTGCCCCGTTTTTTGCTGCAAGGTATGACGAATTTCTTTGTTCTTCATCTCCTGTTTACTTTATCTCGCATTGCAGGAGGAATTGAATCGTGGCAAAGCCAACTGGGAACACCTCAACGACGAACTCCACGTTCTCCTTACAGTCGAGGACACTGAAAACAGGGCACAGATGAAAATACAAAGGGCCATGGATGAGGTCAAGAAACTCTTAGTACCTGTGGTAAGTTCAACATTTCCTAACAGGCTTCTTGGCAGATTTCTTGATGTTTCTTCACAAGGTTTTTAGACAGGTTTCTTGACGTCGACAGGTTTCTTGACGTTTCTAGACAGGTTTCTTGACGTTTCTAGACAGGTTTCTCGACGTTTTTTGAGATGTTTCTTGAGGTTTTTTGACAGGTTTCGTGATGTTTCTTTTGACAGGTTTCTTCAGAGGTTTCTTGACAGGTTTCTTGACGTTTTTTGACAGGTTTCTTGACGTTTCTTTTGACAGGTTTCTCAACAGGTTTCTTCAGAGGTTTCTTGACGGTTTCCAGACAGGTTTTTTGGCATGTTTCTTGGGAGGTTTCTTGACGTTTTTGACAGGTTTCTTGACATTTCTTTTGGCAGGTTTCTTGATGTTTCTTGACGTTTCTTCACAGGTTTCTTGACGTTTATTCACAGGTCTCTTAAGATGTTTCATGACGTTTTTTGACGGATTTCTCGCCAGTTATACGAAAGACGGTTTTTGACAGGTTTCTTGACTTTTCATGACAGGTTTCTTGAGAGGTTCTTGACGTTTGTTTTTTGAAAGGATACGGAATAGGGTTATGAACTTTTTTAATCGGCATCAACATGTGGATACGCAAACTTAGGGGACGTTTTTCGGGCCTTGTTTTGGTTTTGATCCGTACCTCACCTGCGACGGACTTTGTTGATTTGTTTACTCAACTGGAAGGCACAAAATTCCTCGCAGCGGAATCGTGGGTGGTCGTTTGTCAAGAGGGCATACCCATTACCTTTTTGATATCGACAATTATAAGTCAATAGAGAATAGGGGTGATGTTGATTTTACAGCGAATGCTCGATTTTGGTGGCATCTTCTTGGAGACTGTTGTCTTTGTGGGTTTGGTCTTGTCCAGTGCTTCGTGTTTTCTGGAGAGGGTGCATTTTTCTGATAAATATTCTCCGAAGGTCATTTCACGAAAAGGAGTCGAACATGATGGCTTTCGAAAATTTCTGTAGTCGGGCCCGAGTCTTGAAATTGAGCTTTCCACTGCGGGAAGGGCGAAGCAAGCGAGTTGCGTTGTCTTTGTTTTGTACAAAGCTATGGGTATAAGCTTCACGCAGGCGCATCAAAATCAAATTCAATGTGTGTTCGGCTCTTTAAACAGTCTCGCATGCACCACTTCAAATCAAAAGCCTTCAAGTTCGGGCGGACCGTGAGTGCTTTTCATCAATAGTCAAATCGTGAATGATCACATTTTTTCAGAATCAACAAAGCCCGGCTGCGAAATGGTACAGTTGTTTTATTTTATTTATTTATTTCAAAAAATCTCAACATTGAAGTCGAACGTCAAACAATAAAAAGGAAAATAAAAAAATGAGAACGGCGTCAAGGACAAAGGACAGTTTCAGCTGGTCTGGGCTGCATCAAGTTGAGGGGACAACATGAGAATCCCCCGGTATCTGCGGCAAGCATGCAAGCAATGGGGAAGAAGAAGGGAGGGTATTCCATTCACGAACCGTGCGAGGAAAAAAGCTGTTGAAGTGCCTATTAAATTTCAAGATGGGATATTCAATGAAATGACCATTATCGGTGCGACGTGGAACAATTCTACGGGAGAAATCTGACGGGAGATATGTGCAAATTGTGCCCTTGTATATTGATTGGAGAAGCTTCAGACGCCTGTTTAAACGTCTCTTAGAGAGAGTTTCAAGGTCCAAGCGTGAGAGCATATCAGAGACTGACGAAGTACGTCTATAATCTGAACAAATGAACCTAGCAGCACTGCGCTGGAGTCTCTCAAGCATGCAGATGTGAGTAGAGAGAAACGGGTCCCAGACCTCGCATGCGTATTCTAAAATTGGTAAGATGAGGCTCGTATACGCTTTAAGCTTGGCTGATGACTGAGCAGGCTTGATGTTTCTTATTAGCACTCCTAGGACTTTTTTGCTTTGGATAGTGTGAAATTGATATGAGCATCCCAGGAGAGATCATCCGAAAGAAAAACACCCATAGGTGTTTAAATTCAGAAGCTCTGGAAATGACCTGGCCACCAACAGAATAAACAAACGTGGGGATTGAACTGCTTCGTCTTTGAACAGCATCCAATTGCATTTTGAAGTATTAATTACCAATCCCGAGGTATTTGCGTATTAATTGAGTGCGTCCAAATTGGAATGCAAAAACTGAACTTGGGGAGAGCCATAAATGACCAGGTCGTCAGCAAACAGCCTGGATTTGCAAGTTAGAACCGTGGAGAGATCATTTATAATATAATAACAAGAGCGGTCCTAAAACACTTCCCTGGGGAACTCCACAAGTGACAGGACGTCTGGATGAGAACTCCATCCACTGAAACGCGGAAAAATCGCTCGGACAGAAAATGCTGAACTAGGACAATCAGTGGAGCAGGAAAATTCAGTAGCGAAAGCTTGTGCAGTAACAGGTTGTGAGGAATTAGGTCAAATGCTTTCTTAAAGTCTATAAATATGGCGTGCAGAGTCCCTTTAGATTCAAGAGTGCTACCAATTTCAAATGTGAGCTCAATCAATTGGGTCACACAGGAAAACCCTTTTCTAAACCCATGCTGGCTGGGGTGCAAAATGTTGTTGGATGCAAGATGGGAAGAGAGGTGCGAATAGAGGATTTTCTCAAAAATTTTGCTGGTGATGGGCAAAAGCGAAATCGGACGATAGAGTTCAGGATCCTCAGATGGTCCCTTTTTCGGTATTGGAATTATATTGGACACCTTCCAATCGTTAGGAAGTACAAGGTCTAGGTAGATTTTGTTAAAAATTATTTCTAAAAAGAATGAGAGTTCAAAGGAAAGGAATTTTAAAAATTTTGGAGGTATCAGATCACTCCCAGCAGCTTTCCTGGAAGATATTTTCGATAGCAGGTTCTGTATGCCTAGTCGGGATATGAAGAAAGGGTTCGACTGAATCGGCTCAATACTTGGAACTTGAGCCGGGAAAACAAAACTGGGGGGTAAACAATGCAAGTTTTGATCAATAACAACAGCAGAGACAGAGTTTTGAAAGATTCCTGCGAGCACTTCGGCTTTTTCACAAGCAGAATGTGCAATAGACCCATCAGGAGAGCGAAGTGAAGGCAACCCACGCTTTGAACGCAAGTTTTTTATATATCGCCAAAAAGGACGTGAATGGGTCGCTGAAATAGCTTTGTCCATATAAGCACTGAAATCATTGGAAGCACATTCGCGAAGCTCAAAACGAACAGATGCAAGCCGGTTGATATTGCGAGGATTGTTATTCGTAGTTAAGGCCTTTGCTAGCCGTCGCTTTTTTCTGGCTAAAGTTCGAAACCGAGCAGAGATCCAGGGATTGCCCGGCTTGATTTTTATTGTTTTAACCGGGACCATTGACAGACACTGCAGAAGAATCAGTTTAAATGCAGCCCAGACCTCATTGATATTGTTAAATCGATTGCAACCAAGATCATTAAGTTGTTGGTCGACCCTCTTATCTTTCCATCCCCACATCACTGCAGTTCAGCTTGTGGTCCACCGAAAAGTGGTCCACTTTTCGGTTGCTATGCTGGCGCATTGCGTTATCGGCGGTTGTTGACCTGTGATCAATCATCACCGCACTATTTAAAGACCTCTTCTTGGTTTGCCTTCCAATTCCAATGAGCATATTATGTGCTGTCAATCATCACAAAATCACCTGACTGATTGACTTACTGACTTGAATGATTGGGCACTTACGAATACAGACCTCCAGCAGCCTTGAAAATTTGTTATCAAATGCTAGTATTTTCCTTGGCCTGTTCTCGTGCAATAGATCCGTATCCTAAAACCCTTCCGAGGGACTTCGTCTCCCAAACCCCTGCCAGAAGTTCAGTCCCTGATCGGTTCTCGTGAAATAGATCCGTATTCCAAAACCCTAGCGAGGGACTTCGTCTCCCAAACCCCTGCCATGAGTTCAGTTCCTTGTAACCCTGCTGGGGTGTCACCCCGCAGACCCAATTTTTTTGCGCTTATGGCCATACTGGTGTAATCATGGGGGACACTCTGGTCACTCCAAAAGGTCGAAAGCGACGAAAACCCATGTGAAACCCTGTGTAAAACCGAGATTGGTTTTCCAGAATCACTTGGAATCCTGACTTTGGCTTTGGGTAAATTGTTATTCTCGTGAATTGGGGGAAGATTTCCATCCCATCATAGCTGCAGCCCCCATATGCCTGCTTGTCCTTCTGCCCCCTTCGTTGCGGTGAACTGTTGCTCATCCGTTCCGACAACGAAGATCATGTATATGGCCTGCAGATTGATCACAGCCTGCAGATTGATCATAGCCTGCAGATTGATCATAGCCTGCAGATTGATGCATGAAAAAAGTGTCGTGTTTCCAAGGGTCTGCTGACGTGCTGTACGCTGTTTGAGCTTTGGAATGTTATTTTTATCAGACAAAACTTATTCCTGATGGTTCATAGCCACCAAGCAAAAAATGAGTTGAGTTGCATTGTCTTTCCATTCGAATGGTTTTCGTTCACCTAAAGTCGAATGAATGCCATTGCACCTCGCACTCCCCCAAGGCACGCACTTGGCTTCTCTGCACATGATGCAGTCATCAGCAAATAACCGCATGCGCGATTTAATGTCTTGTACTTTTTCATCAATGTAGATCATGAAAAGCAGTGGTCCTGAGATGCTACCCTGGGGAACCCCTGATGTGACTGGAAGGGGACCTGATAAGTGTTCACCAATTCTGACAGATGATTACGAGCGGAAAGATAGCCCGTTTCCCAGTTAATATTGTATTTTCTGCCCCAAGAAGACAAAATTACGAATTTCCGAATTTCATTTTCAAAATTGAAAATTAAATCGGAAATCCATAAACACCGACCCGTAACAAACAAGATTACCATGGGTGACTACACTTTACTGAGGTTTTCTTTGGGCCCCCACTTTCCTTTGTGTGACCCAAAGTCACAAAAAGCCTCCGCCGGCCGCCCGAGTGTTTACGTTTGCTTTGGACTGTTCTGTGGTGCTCTTATTTGCTTATGGGCTCTTATTTCCCTTTCATCCGGGCTTTTTTTTTAATGTTTGGCCACTTTTTCAGAGGGTTATTTGTGTTTATGAGATTGAGAGATAAGCTGATTGTTAACTGGCTTAATTAGCAGGTATTTCTTTGAAGAGGTGCGCTGCCACTCTTTTTGGTTTGTGGATACACCGATTTGCTTTTCGAGCACAGCTTGTTTTGTTTTTCTTAAGTGATTGCGTTGTTGTTTCTATTGCTCCGAAATTGATTCCGATTGGGTGCTAATGGGTCATCTCTTATTTGTGTCGTTTTCTCTGGCCGTTTTGGAAGCTTCTCACCGCATTGTATTCGTTTCCGCCGTCAAAGCAAGTGCCTCTAATTAATTTACCCTTGCCAGACCACACTAGCCGGACCCCAATTCGAACCGGGAATCGACTTTCTTCAATAATTATTCAGCTCTCCCAATCCTGTTCGTTCCCAAGCTGCTTGTGGTGGTGGTGATATGTGTGCCAACCAATGAGCAATATAATTGGAGATCCATCTCTGCAGGAAAAGAATTCCAGGACTGCGGCCATGTGCCCCACCATCAGCAGACGGGCAAGAAAGGAGAAGACCAGCCGCTTTTCGCTGAGATTTGATGGGGAAAGTGCTTTTGGGAAAATTGCAATATTTTCGCAACTGATCGAGCTGGGGTGGTAATTTTTGGAACCGGTTTGAAGACGGTTCATTCTTTCTTGTGCCGTTTTCGACAACTTTCTGCGATGCCTGATTCCGACATTGTTGCAGTTTGAAAATACCGTGGTTTGGTGGTCAATAACTTTGCAAAGCGACATCGGATGAAAAAGAAATCGACGCTGTTTCAACCAGCCATCTTTTCCTCTTTTATTTTGCAAAGTTTTGTTTCTAATATTCGGAAATGGCTCACCGGTAAGTCTGGAAGAGTGGCATGCTTTTAGCGCATTTGTGCAAGAATGTGCGGAGAAACCCTGCCATGCTTTTGGACAACCGAAGAGTTGCGGAATTGTGCCTCCATTTGTATACCTCAATGGTGCTATTTCAGGCCGTTTTCAAAGCATCATTCTGCTGATGGGCCCGCCGAAAACAAGGCATTGCTTTTGACACGATTGTCCGATGATTGCCGCAAGTGCACCAATTGATCTTGTGCCTTGCGTGACCGTATGCCAGAATTGTTACGTGTGTTGTGTGAATGGGAGCATACTCAAAGCATACTTAACAAGCTTAAGTAATCGATACAGGTTTGGTGCATCTCAAAACAGGTGGATAACTACAGGTGGCTATATCAACTAGTGCTGTCTATGGCTTCTGTCACTTACCGACCATCTCACATCACACTTCGCCAACTCCTCGTTTGCCTTTTTGGCCGTTTTGAGCTCTTGTTTTGTTTGTCGGCGATTTTTCCGCACTTGTGAGTTGTGCACATGCGATTCAATGAACGTAATCGAACCGGCCGCTTTTGTGCATGATTGGGCAATGCTACCCTGACTCCCATATTGGTTCTGGAACTCCTCGGGCCACCTCTTCCATGTCCCCGCTGTTTCAAAGTGTGGTGTGGACTTATGTGCGGATAACAGAAACGGCCGCATTCTCCATTGCAACTCACCCTCAGGTTCAACGTTATATCCAATTCAATGGACAGATTTGTCTTCGGGAAAAATTTCATTTCTGTGCGCAACGCTTATTCATTTTCCATTGTTGCATTGAAAGATGCATCCGTCTGTTAAATTGGCGTCTGTTAAATATTTCGTTGAACCTGATGGTGAGTTGCAATTGGGAATGCGGCTGAAAGTGTTATCTTGAAATTGTGGGAGATCAGGCAAAGGTCCTGTTTGACATTAGGCGTCCATTGTTGCAGACCATCGCAAGTTTCCACTTCGAGTTGGTTCTCTCGGGCAATTGAAACTATGCGTGAGGCAAGGAAGGCATCCTGTTTTTTTTTTTCAGGCTTTTTCGCCTCTCAAGCTTTGCCCATTCCCCAAATGAGCCCTATTTGAGGGGCGGCAATAAGAGAAACACTCAGCAAAAAAAGCAGAGAAAGATGAGCGCGACAAAAGAGAAAATAGACGCGTGCCCGTGTGGAGAAAATGAACGAGGAGTTCTTCAACCTTCAATCTTCAAATCTTTGATTCGCAAAAGGGGCAAAGGGATGAAAGGGAAAAACCACTTGTTGAAGATAGCATTCCCCCTCTCGGGAATGAGCATCTCCGAGCATTTCGATGTAAATGTTCACTTGCGTTCGTATGTGTGTATGTTCTCTTGACAGTTTTTATGCCACCTGTGCCTTGTCTTGGAGTCTTCGTGTGTGCATGCAACTTGAAAGTGTTCTAATAAAAGTACATACACACGCATCGATGGAGTGAACGAATGAATGAGTGAATGAATGAGTGAGTGAGTGAATGGGGCCAGTGCTGCCACGAGCAAGCATGCAATCGCTTGCCTGTGACGACCGTCTGTGTCTGTCTCACCTGTCCAATTCTGCGTCCCACCTTATTTCAATCGGTTGCACACGTGAGTGATTTTAGCGTTAAAAACGACACCTTCCGCCTGAATTCTTGGACGCTACCGACGCAGGAGCCTCGCTTGAGGTGTCAAAGACTGCCCTGTGAAATCTGGGCACTTTCCAAGGGAATTTGGGCGCATTTTCAGGCCAAAAATGCGTCAGATGTCGTTTGGCCTGGAAAGCGCGGCCGCGGACGCCTTCTCGGTTGTTTCTGAAATATGTGTTTTTGGGCGTTGTGTGGAGTGGAGATTTTGTAAGATTGTGTCTAATTGTAGTTGTTGTGTGTGGGCACAACGACGAACTGGTGCAAATAACGAGCCTTCTTTCCTCTCTTGTCAGTCGTTCACGCCAACGCGCACTTCTTTTAAATGGCATGTTTAATCTCCAGATGGGAGATTCTGTTTGTTGCCTTGTGCAAAAAGTGAAAATGCTCTTTTTTCGACTCGAGATGATGGTTTTGTTCCCTCAGGCCCCACACCACCCCCTAATCCCCCTTCTTGCACACCCTGTTTGACTGGTCTCCCAACATGCCGTCATTGGGCTTGTTTTTGCCAATTGGAATCGGTATATCTGTGCGTGGGTGCAGTCTTATCGGCCGTCCCACCCCTCCCCAACGGCTCACCTGTCGTCTTCGGACCGAAACTGGGCCACCAGGAATAATATTGCACTGTTTTTACCTTGTGTCTTTACTTTGCAAAATTACCTCATCAAATCTCGATTTAATACCTGCTCCACTCACAGCATGCACGCAATTTGCTTATTGCTTTGTTGCTTGCTTACCTAGTTGTTTTCTGAACCGAAAGATCAGCACTTGCTTCAGGTGTGGGCCCATTCAATTTACTCTGAGGAATTTAGGAATTGCAATAATGAGATATTGACCACTCAGCGAAAATCGTTTCTTGCGTTGCGTCACACCTCCGATCGCTGGCACATGGACCAAAAATGACAAAAATGCAGTCCGTATTTTGACATGGCATTTATCTGTCTTGTTTTCTGGTGTGGACACTTGACAGAACTTTTATCAGCCCCCCATCTATCCATTCAGTGAGGGCGGAAGTGGCTATAAGCCCCAGAATGCCCTCCTTGTTCACCAATCAGGCCTGCAATGTGAATGTGGTTGTGTTATGTCAACGAAGCAGCAGACCATGTTAGCGTATGACAAATCAAGATCATTTTGAAGTGGATCGTCCCCTTTATTCTGTTTTTGAAGTATAATGCCCGCTTGAAGTGGAATGTCCCACGCCTCAGAATTGGTGGCGGCAGTTTTCGCCTACGGCAGGATTCGCCTATGGCAGGATTCGCCTACGGCAGATTGAGCCGGTTCAAGGCAGATTTCAAATCCTCACAGGTTTAACATCGATGACTCATTGTGTGGCATGATTCGCCTATCAGCATCCATGACTCATTGCGTGGCAGGAATCGCCTACAGTGAGAAGCGGCTGATAACGCCACAACCCATACTGGGTGTTTAGTTAGTTATAACGCATGTCAATGATTTTATAAAGATGAACTGCAAGAACGCACTTCTCCAAAATGAATCTAACTCAAGACGACAATTGCAGCCGTGGATTGTCGCCGTTTCATTTGCAGCATAAGATAACTGCCCTCCTCACAAGCGCTCTTTCAAAGGCTGGCAAATTCCCCCCTCCCTTGCCCTCCCTGCTTTAAAACCTCAGTCCCAGGCCACAAACATTCAATATGTTTGATCATCTATTCATCTTTATAACCGCCAGATTGCGAGAATCACTCGATAAATTGTGTTGATCAGCAGCCCGAATACGCAGCGTCCTAATAGGCTTCAAGCGGCTGTCTTTGTTGTTCCTCGACCAAATGCAAACGGTCCTGCACTTCCTGAATCAGCCGATCCATGCCAATTGGCTAACGGTCTCTCTTGATGGATTGTATAAATAAAAGACATTGATTTAGCTTTGGAATATTTTTTCTTTGAAACCCACTTTCAGACATTATAGTTCAACATTTTGACGCGCCCTGTATCTCGTGAAATCACAAACAAAACACTGACGAGTCCAAGCAAAACATGAGTCATCGGTGGTTTCAACCAGTTCCATCCGGAGTAGGCGAATCCTGCCAACCCGTTCAAGAGACAATTGATTACCAGATAACCGGTTCTAACTCATGAGTCATGTTTTGGCAGGATTCGCCTATAGGCGAATCCTGCCGTAGGCGAATAAGTGCAGGACCTCAGAATTCCTTCAACGCGCAGGCAATAATAGTCGAGAATTGTTGTGGGGGGTCAGCTGATCTAGCTGATTGATTGATTGGTTTGGTTTTGCAGTTTTGACCCAATTCTGAGTTTCAAGCAGAATGGCCAAATTGACGCCATTCTGGCTTCGAAAGATCTTTTTGTTTGCCAAATCCAGTTGAATTTCTGCGGGACCTGTCCACATGTTGAGTGATGAGCCACGTTTGCAGACGTGATTTGCGGTTCGGTTCGGTTGTTTGTTGTCAACCCACTTCTAGCGTCTGCCTTGATTGTTGTGGATCTACCGCGCACCCTCCGCCTATTAACCCCGAGATATGTTTCCGAACCTGGTCTACTCCGCGCTGATAGGTGGTCGAAACTGCAACGGCATTCTGGCGCATTTGCAAAAAAAACCCCTGAAAGGGGTATTGCTGGTTCCTATCTGGAACTGCTGTATCAAAACACATTTGAAAAATCTTTTGCCTCACGGTATTTTAAAATTAAAATATGAGTGTTGAATTGTTTGGATAATTGAAAC
>JASGXE010018893.1:0-10213 GCA_030068105.1 Sinentomon sp. SZTP_YWyxl
ACATCAATTGGCTCGAATATTTGTGCCATCTTGGGTGGTTATGGTCTGCCATCCCAGTTTTTTCAAAGTTGGTGTTTCAACATTGCATTTTCAAGTCTCTTTATTCCACCGGCACGCTGCACTTGCTTGCTTTGCACATTTTCTTTTTAATTAAAGATCGCATTAAAGCACGACTGCAACGCACCTGATTCCCTTCTTCCGCTTTATTTTTGGTTTGGCATTGGGCATATGGGTGTGAGCCTAATTTATTTTCTTCCACGACGTGTATTGATCGGATAAAAACGCGCTGGTTTTGGGAAATGCAACGTTGTGTATTGGTATTCCCATGGAATACCAATGTGTATTGGTATTCCTGTGGAGCATCCAATCAGATCCGAAACAGCTTGTTGCGCTTTCAACGCATCGTTACTTCATGCCATTGAACTGTTGTTGCATGCAGAGTCATGAATATTCAAACATCGATGTTTCCCTGTTTCATACAGGAAAGCCCGAAAAGCGGTAACAGTTCGGAATACCTGCCGACATTGGACTGGACGAGTTTTCACCATTGCTCTGTGATATACTTAAAGCTAACTAAACCTGTCCTAACCTGACCTAACCCAACCTGACCTATCCCAACACACCTATAACCTATATCCCATCTCGTACTCATCTTCCTATCCCATTTTGGCACTTGAGCGTGCGTGAAAACTCGTCCAGTTCAGCTTTTTTCGGATGTCGGCAGGTATTCCGAACTGCAACCCGAAAAACCTGGTCTGTCTGGTTTTTCGAAGTTCTAAAATTGCCCAGCAGAATTATTTGTTCAAGCCGATAATTTGTTAATTTATTGACCCCTATGAGCAACTTCAGATTTGAGGAAATGGTCCGACATGTGAAGCCACATATACAAATTGTCTCTTGAACAAATTCCTCAGAGCTTTTTTCGAACTTCTGACTTGTTTTTTTTTTGTCACACTGTATCAACATGCACGCTGGTTTTTTCAAAAATGGGCGGTTGACTTTTGCAATCGAGAACTCTTCATAAAGACACGTGAACTTCGGGGATTTTTCGAGCTTCACAGGCGGATATCAAACGGTTGGTTGACAACAGGCAATAGGCGGACACCAATTAATAGGTTGAGGACAAGCAGCAGGCAGTCGGGGTGTCCGGTGGGGCACAGGTTTGGCTGGCTTCAAGAAAATAACGAAAGGAGCCGATTATTACGTCCCCAAATGTTTTGCCACACCAAATGCATGGGCCATATTGTGAGTAGGCCTTAAATAAGGAAGATGGTAAAAGACCAAATGCACAATGTGGGCTCAGACACAAAACATCCCCAACAATGTGAGTTGCAACTTGCATATCTCTTCACAGTGTCCGCAGATCCTTTCTTTACAGTGTCCTGAGAACGCATTCTGCAATAAATTTTTCTGTGGGAATGCCATGAAGCAACAATGAAAAATAGGTTAGGGAAACGAGACTGGTGCGGGGTTAAGTCAGGTTTGGTTTTCTCTATAATTACGAGTGAGAAAAAACCGAAGACAAACGTAAATCGCAAGTCCCGGAAGCCTATTTAAGAAATGCTTCCATTTTGGGCACTTTCCCATCTAACCACGTGCAAAAGTTCTGACCCCCAAAAAACGGGAAAAAACGTTTGAAACAAAGAAAAAAGGTCAGGTTAGGTTAGGTTAGGTCAGGTTGGGTCAGGTTAGGTTGGCTTGATAGGTCAGGTTTGGTTAGATTAGCTTTATTTTTCACTTTTTCGTCACGCGCAAAATCGAGATATGCCCAAATCAGTAGGAAATTCTTAAATACGCGTCCCGGAAGCGTATTTTATTTATCTTTGCGAATCGGGACATCCCGACTTTTCGTGTGATCAAAAAGCAAACTATAAAGCTAACTTAAACCAACCTAACCTGCCTTAACCTATCCTAACCTGACCTACCCAACCTATTTCCTTTGTTCCGAATGTTTTTCTCACTTTCTGTGGGTCGGAAGCTTAACATGGGGTTCGATGGGAAAGTGCCCGATTCATATAGATTAATCAATTACGCGTCGTCCCGGAACCCGTAAGTTTGCACAATCTCAAAAGTACCAACATGTCGGGTGGATAGCTCAAAGTGAGTCGATTTTTGGGTCCACTATAAAGATATTCCCCCGCCCCCCACAACTCAATTGCGTGGGACAGCATTGAATTCTCAGGCTCGTTTTGAGAGAAAGTCGCCTTGAAGTCTGAATTGATATTTGACAATCTTTGAGAAGATTGTTTTTGAAGCTGCCGCATATGAGTAAGCTTCAAAGGGTGAAAATCTAAACTTGAGGTCGGGGATCACAAATTCGACAACGAAATCAGACTCTGGCCTTGCCGGATGGCCCACAACAACTTCAAATAACCTGTTTTGTCCTCTTCCCTTTCGATGCCCCTGACAGGAAAAGTGGCAGCGAAATTAATGTACTCGAACGAGGAAAAATTGCTACCATTCAGATTTTCGCAAAACTTGCGCTGCAGAAATAAAAGATCCACTTATTGCTGAGGTCAAAATGTGACACCTCTAGAAAGCTATCATGTTGAAATCTGGCGCTTTTATTTCTAATGCCCCCGCAAAAGAGTAAAAAGAAAGACAAAAAAGTTTCGGAGGCAAGAGTTAAATGAGAAAAACACATGTTTGAGAACATTGATTCCGCTGCCACTCCACGTCCACTCCCTTTTATTGCGTTTCAGGTAACCAGATTCTCAAAATTTAATCAATTCGGCTCGGCCGACTAAAAAAGCCCAGACTGCTCCTTTGCGGGGCACTATCGCTTTGGATGGCATTTTAAGTTCCGTTGAAGTAAAAGAAAGCACAGGCCCACACCTTTAAGTGCTTACCTATTTTTGGTCATTTTGGGTATCAGCAACCGATAGGGTGTCCAATTATGAAAAGACACACATGCCAGGTCATATGGAGGTGTTTATTTTGTGAACAAAACCTGGAAATGAAAAAAGGCCCAGTGCAGAGAAATGGACCCCAAAATTTAATCCGAATTGCGAAGAGCACCAAGAACGTTTGGAAAAACTCCGATTGAATACCATTCATGATAAAAAAATCAACACACGATAAAAAAATATCAAAAAGATCGACGACATTACATCGTCTGCTGTAAGTGGTCAAAAAAGATGTTGAACTAACCTCGCCTCATACTGGGGCACTCATCAGTCACCCTCACCCAGCTGGAGTTGCATGAGGCTTCCGGATGAGACGCTCCAGCGTTTCGGCAGGCAGGACGGACTACTTACCTTTGTGCAGACACCCCCTGCACCTGGTACTTTGTTGATGAATGTGATACCATTCCCTCGTGACATCCCAGCAACAACATCACACTTCCTCTTTGGTAGCTTTTTTCACCACTTACATAGCAGACGATGTAATGTCGTCTATCTTTTCGATATTGTGTTTGCCAAAAGGACTGGGCCATCAGTCCTAAAGCATTGACAGTCGGCGGTGCTCATGGCAGTGGAACTTGGACAGGTAAGAAAGTCCAGCACTGGCCGTGCAGCTACCAAAGAGGAAGTGTGATGTTTTTGCTGGGATGTTACGAGGGAAGGGTATCACATTCATCGATAAAAAAAGTCTGAAAAATGTCGGATAAATCTGGCTCGGATAAATCTCACTCTGCTTGTAAAACAGACACGTTTTGGTGACTTCCACAGCAAAAAATATCGCTGCAGGCGATGTGACACCGTTGGAAATCGGGAGAAAATACCCGGTGTTTATTTTGTACCCGAACCTGATCTCAACGCTCAAAATAAAGTTTGTGTTTAGGCACTGTGGCTTACGGCAGAGCACTGCCTGTGTGTGCAGTGTGCTGGAACTCGTATAGGCCAACACATGAGGGAACAGCAGAAGGGAAAGTTCGCCTCCGCTTCTGATGGGAGCAATTTTTCTTTTCCCGGAAATGATGTTTTCTCCTTGTCGTCTCGAAATGTGACATGGGTTGCAGTTCGGAATTCCTGCCGACATCTGAAAAAAACTGAACTGAACGAGTTTTCACACACGCTCAAGTAGCCAAAATGGGATTGGAAGATGAGGACGATGTTGGTAGGGTAGGATTGGTAAGGAAAGGGGTGTTAGGATAGGTTATAGGTTGGGTTAGGTCAAGTTTGGTTTGATTTAGTTGGCTTTAAGTATATCAGAGAGCAATGGTGATAACTCGTTCAGTTCAATGTCGGCAGGTATTCCAAACTGTTACCCACATTTGTCCGTCCTTGTGACTCTTCAGTGATGAATAATCTTATCCATAAAAAAGATTGAAAGGGCATCCCTATTTGAGCGGGAGCATGGTTAATGGCCCAGTTTTGGTTGTGGTTTTCTTATCTTCATGAGAGGCTCCCGTATGAACTTAAGTGGCCTCTCTCAGTCACTTTGTTTCCAGAACAAACACTCCAAATTCACTTCACCGCGTCGATTTGCAGAGAGCAGCTCGAAGGACATTGTTATAGGTTGCGAGGATTTGCGTACGCATATGAACAGTCATCTCAAAAACAAAGTCCGCCTAACGCTTCGAACATGGCAGAAATGCCAATGATCAGGCAAATACAGGTGCCACCTATAGGTAATTTCAGCGCAAGGCTTGATGCAGTTTCACGCGTGACACGTCGAATGTCTTATTTTTTGCTGCGCATTGCCAGATGGCGCCATAGTAACTCAGATTTTCGAAGGGTTTGGTCGGGCCTACTCCGCTTATTGCTTTCGCATTTTTTTTTATCGGTCTCCAATGCGTCTTCCCTGCTCCTGGAAATTGGACGACTGATGATTTTGATGTCGGTCCATTGCCGAGCCATGCGCAACCGAGGTTTCACCTTCGGCGCGTTGCAATGAGCTGTTCAGTCCCCAACCTGCCTCAACTTTCGAGACACCTTTCAGGGTTTCTAGGGACCCATCCCTAAACAGAATAACTCAGTTTCCATTCGGCATGAAATGAGCGGGTTCTCTCACCCGCAGAAAACTAAATTTCATTCACTTCATTCCTCAACCTTTCCTGAAAAAGGGGGAGACTCCTGAGGCTCCTCCAAACGGTAAACGCTTATAGATGGGTTAAGCAGACTTAACAGAGAGGAAAAATACAGGGGCTTTTGTGATAAGCGGAATAACCCTATCGAAAGAACGGCTCCAAAAATTCTGGGAAATCAGCCCTTGCCCTGGGGCTAACCTTGGCCAAGGGTAAAGATGACAGCAATCGGTGAGGAATAACTCTTAAATCGAAATATTGATCTTGAACTCCCCACATTCCCGCCCATAACTGGAGCATGTTTCGCAATCTATCCGTGAATGCCGGTGAATCATTCTGTGAATCAAAATCCATAAATAATTTTCATCAAATTTGAATCAAATTCCACGAATCAAAATCCGTTTATCACTCACGGCACAGGATTCTGAAGTATTTTTACAGAAACTCTCTCGGCGTTGAGAAGGTTCTTTAGAGAGTTCTTTCAAATTTTCCAATTTTGCAAACGCAAAACATTGAGAGAAGGCTACCTGTCTAGATTAAGAACCTTCTCAACACTGAGACGGTTTATGTAATGCATGAGGCACAAGCTTATCGTGGACTCTTCTTCTGGTCAAGGTCAATAACGCTCTGCCGACTGTGTGTTGCGGGGAATGCCTTTGAAAAGCTGTGGCACATGTCGGCAAGGTAGTAGGGATATACTTTTGGGTTAGAGTGTAGGGTTGTTCAGAGTGTAACTCTAACTCAAAAGAATCCCAACTAAAGGATCCAAGGAAACTCGGGAAATTGCAGTAATTCACGGGTCTCACGGATTACAGAACCTCTCTCAGCGTTGAGGAGGTTCTTAAGAGAGAATTCTCTCAATTTTCCCAGTGTTTCAAGTGCAAAAAATAAAAAAAAATTATCAAGACCCTTCTCAACGCTGATAGAGTTACACAACAAAAAGGCCCCTGAATTTGCTACATTTTACTCGCGAATATCCTTTGGCCCCTTGCCGATAGCAGAGCACCGCTTTTCAAAGACATTCCCTTAAAAAGTTGGCAGATCTCCAACAGATGGCAGAGGAATTTAGAAGGCTTCTGACGAAGTTGGTTTTACGCTTTGGCAAAGCATGCAGGCCTCGATCGGCTGTTATTAAGCCCAATTTATACAAACTGGGGCAAAGCAGAATGTGCGCGATCTGCTTTGGCTTGATTTTGATATGGGTCTCTAGAGACCCTTGCTACGTAGGAGCTGCGTTTGACCTTACACGAATAGAACTGCCAAATTAGCCAACTCGGTTTTTCGGTTTCGGGCCATTTGCAATCGACGTAAACAAATCACATTGGCCGAGCTGACGCAACTGAGAAAACCTTTCAGTCCAGTCCAAGGGCATCAAAATTCAGGGATGTTTTTAGATGGGGCGTGGGGAAAGTCTTGACTGCGAATTTATGTCCGTTTTCCCCATTTATAGCTGTTGTCGCCGAAATGTTTCTTCTTTCTTTCTTTTTACTCGTGTGCAGGCAGAAAAAAAAATCGAAAGATTAATTGAAACTTCTTATAGCTTGGTCAGATACTCGTATACCTCTCCGGCTTCAAGAGGGCATCCAAGAGGACATCCAAAAGGGCATCCGAAATTTCTGCAGAGTTGACTTTCAGACATAAACAATGACCGACATATGGTCTTCATCTCACTGTGTCATTTTTATCCCGTTGTGACTCTTATAATTCCTTCTTTCCTTATAATTCTCTCTTTCCTTTCTTTATAATTCTTTCTCTTCCTTTCTCTTTCCTTATAATATGACTCTTATAATTCCTTCTTTCCCAGGACAATGAGGGAATGGAACGCCCTACACACTACATCGCCAATTATTGTGAAAACTATTTTCAAAAGAACTTCCGCCGTACCATTGCAATGCTCATATTTTCCCCAGAATTAAATCATTTTTGTTCTGTTGTTTGTTACATGTTTTCACCATTCAATTGACTTTGCTTTTCACACTGACAATATGCTTGCGTCTTCCAGCCCGACTCACCGCAAGTCATTTTGTGATTCATAAAAATA
This sequence comes from Sinentomon sp. SZTP_YWyxl, assembly GCA_030068105.1. Lineage (NCBI taxonomy): Eukaryota > Metazoa > Arthropoda > Protura > Sinentomata > Sinentomidae > Sinentomon > Sinentomon sp. SZTP_YWyxl. The sequence continues at coordinate 7,011 of JASGXE010018893.1, forward strand.
AATAAATAAATATAATTTCAACAGTAGATACATGGCATATGAGTAATTCGTCCACCACAACGATACATCGCTCTTAAAAAAACAAAAATGTACCAACACAAACCACATTGCGTAAATGTATCCAATAATTACATATGCGGGGTGCCTGAAATTCATAAAATTTTGGCAAATTTTTAAATGACCGCTTCTAAAGATAACGTCTCTGTACAGGTTGTCCCTCGATTTGACTTCACATGGACCTCTGTACATTGCTGAGCTATATAGTTGCGAGCAATAGTTATGCCTTGATTGATCCAATAATTTGAATAATTGTGAGTCGTTTTTGGCATATTTCAGATTTTGCAAATAATTATTGAGGTCATAAAGCGAAAAACTCATAGTTTGCAGTTCATTTGCGATGCATCTGGCAGTTGTGGAGAATAAACCTCATGAAATAGGACATGTGACGTCAAATCAGAGAACGGACTGTACGCAGGCATGGACAACAGACTCGATAAACTGCAAACGGGAAAGAAAACGGGTTCCTATATCGATTTTCCGTTTGGCCAAAAAATTATGCCCTAAAGTCTGGAAGGCCCAAATTCGAGCCCATATATTGGCATCATTGACTTATACGTCCGTGCCAAGCGACCATTCTTCCTTCAACTCGCATTGGAAAGTCTACAGCCCAACGAATTATCCTTCATGAGAATCAGGCCAATGTTTGTTTTGGGAGCCGCCCTTGTACAGTGTGATTATTTTTAAACTCAGTCGAGTCTTTAACAAAGTGTTCGATAATGACCATGCTAAGCGAGCCGTTTTAATTTCTTTGGATCAGGTTCGCTTTTCGTTTAGAGAACCTTTTTAAATATGCACGAGATGATAGATTGAAGTGTAGGTACTTTCCGTTGCAACTCACCCTCAGGTTCAACCCAATATAGCCAATTCAATGGATAGATTTGTGTTAAGAAAATTTTATTTCTATATGCACAACGCTTATTCATTTTCCATTGTTGCATTGAAAGATGCATCCCTTCGTTGAATTGCGGCTGTTGCGTTGAACCTTTATATGAGAGGATGCGTTATGGGGAATACCGCATTTTATATACCGTGTGTACTATTAGCCTGCTTTGATAGAGCACAATTTTCTTGCTATCTTCTGGCGTGGAACACCCCAGGTGCTCCAAGCGATTTGGAACACCCCATGTGCTCCACATCAATTGCATAATGAAAATTTTGGTGTATAGCGGCAGCGGAATTAATGTAGGGCCTACTCATACATGTAAAAAATTACAACCGTTCAGATTTTGACAAAAATTATATGCTGCAGAAATTAAAGATCCTCTTTTGTTACCGAGGTCAAAATCTGACACCTCTGGAACGCCTTGTTGCAATCTGGCGCTTTAATTTCTACCGCCTGCATAAGAATAGAATATAAAAAGAAAGAAAAAAAGTTTCGGAGGCAACAGTTAAATGGGAAAAACTCGTGTGGGTACATTAATTCCGCTACTGTACGCGAATTGTGTTCTGGTGCACCATGTGCTCCAAAAGTGTCCAGAAGGGCTCATTATCATTCGTGTTAAATAGATGTTCCAAGTGGAGATCTCTGATTTGTACAGTGTCAACCAAACGTCCTGGTACATAGGAAAAAGATTAAAGGTCTGACAAATACAGGGGTAATCTGATTTCAACAAAGGTCGATGCAACTTTACACCAACACGAGTGTCATGCTGTTTTGCGGCGCATGTTGCCATTGATTTCATAATGAACACCTGTGTACGAAGAATTTTGGAGACCATAGACAGGATAATACGAAATTAGGCCCACATATAACGCAAAAGAAAGCCTAAAACAGCATATCAAGGTCTAAAAAAACACCCTGTGGTACCGTCCGACATTCCTTTTTTACGTTAACAGGGTTGGCCATGGCACTTTACAAGCTCATTCCACTTGAAGATATGAGCTGAGAATGCTTCACATTCTTCCATTTAAACACACAGAAAAACGAAAATTTCTATGCCGAGAATGAAGTTTTCGATCGAGTTTTCATTGTTGAAATAATTCTGAATTCACTCTGAGCACACTTGGGAGCATTCTTAGCTCATATCTTCAAGTGGAATGAGGAGTATGTTTTTTTTTCTGAACGCCAGCCGCATTAACGTTTGTCCTGTGACGGATATCTGAAATTGTACGGCTGAAATAGGGTCTGAGTAACGTCTTAAAGACGTCCTTTGTTTATGTCAAATAGGTTGTGCGAAGGGACAGGTTTTCCGCAACAGTCTCAGCCACGACAAAACCAAGCGCCATGCAGAGATAGCAGATTGGAATAAGCGCCCCAAAAGTAAGGAGCCTTGATAAGTGACGAATATGAACCCCATAACGCCGTCAAACTAAACGTTCCATTTAAAAGATGCGTACCGATCATATAAGCATGCTATGGGATCAAGATGGAATCGCTCCAAACAACGAAAATTTTGCAGAATTTCCAACGAAAGGGCGTTTATTCAACATAGAAATTAAATTTTCTCAACAAAATTGCCACCCGATTATTAATGTATAAAATTAACCATGTGGAAGTCTCCCTTGTCACCAGCACTCAGCAGACGCGATTTTTCCAAAAACACCAAAACACTTTTGCATTTTTGGCGATCGATTTGACTGTTTTATGGAGAGAGAACGCGACATGGAAGCGTTATTTTGTTTTCGACACATTTGGAACATGCGTCAAATTTGAGATACGCTGCACAACCAGTGTTTCCAGGACTTTTTGCAATGGATATTTTACGTTTTCGGAGGCATTCTCCTTTAAAATGTGACCGTTGGCCAATGACACTACACTACAACTACACTGACTGCTAAAAGTCTTGGGACAGAGACGTTTATCAATATAACTTGGGGACCAATCCATGCATTAAGCGCCGCATATAACGCATGACTCGCATGTCGCATGGAAAACACATGCAAAATGCTATAATACGTGTACTTGTTTCAATAGTTAGGAACCCCGAAAAGTCTTGAATATTTCAGAAATATGAGGGACCTGGCATAGCCATATTCCGGAAATATGAGGGACCTGGCATAGCCATATTCCGGAAATATGAGGGACCTGGCGTGACCAGTAGATCGAATATCTGAGCCACATGCGACAATAACACATGCGACATGAACCTCATGCGCCATCATGCGATTTGAACCTCATGTGACATGAACACATGCGATATGAA
>JASGXE010018896.1:0-11121 GCA_030068105.1 Sinentomon sp. SZTP_YWyxl
ATATATCCACCTGAGAAAGATCCTCTTTTGTCAACTTCAGTTTGAAATGTGAAGCAAATCTGTCAGCTGGTTTTGGCACAATTGGCATTTTCCCGGCCAGTGTTTCCAGTTGTGGTTGAAAATAACGGAATTCGACAAACTGTCCTAACACATCCACTTTTTCATATGGATGCGGTTTGACGAAATTGTGACCAAAAATTCGCCCATTTGAAACGAGTTTTGGGGTTCCTGTTGTTCATATTGCATTGTTGAAAATCAGATAATTATTTCAAAGCGAAAAATTGAGTTTAGAAGTAGCGCTCGTACACGGTGTCCAAAAATGGCCTTGAACGAGCTCAACATCATTTCATTTTCTACCATTTTCGTGGCCCCTATTTGTCAGTGTGCATTCCTTGGGGTCTCTACTTGCAGAAAAAATACCAGTACGAGACATATCCCCTCGAGCATTTTAAAGAAATCAGCCAGAAACGCCAAGATCAGAACAGCCAAATTTCTGATTTTGCATGACATGAGCATCCTGCCACAAAACAAGATGAATTTGACCACTATGGCTGAAAATAAAGCTGAGGAGCTGCACCATCTGTTTTCCATCTTCATTTGGCATCTTGAAATTTTGCAAATGTTTTAAAAGTCAAGAAGGCCATCACCAAAAAGCGGTTTTATCAATTTCGAGACATGGCAAAAGTGGTGAATTCAGAGCATCGAAACACTCCCCAAACATATCACCACTAAACATGTAATAAGTGACCGATTCGATTGCAACTTTGTGCACATGTCGAGTAAGAGTACCTCGAAGGATTCCAATAGGGAGAAAACAAATATTCCAAAAAATTATAAAAACACAGGGCAGTTGCAAAACTTTATGGTTCAACCCACGTATAATTGAATGTCTTCTTCTCTTCACTTTGCTGCAAAGTGTTCACTTGCAGATATTGGTCAGTTCATGCAGATTTTGCATACAACCCGAGATTCCCAAAAAGAGCATATTTTCAGGGTTTATTGCCCATTTCACAAAAATGGGGCTCTCTTCCCGTGCATGTACTGAAAGGACATCTCGACCAATCCACTCTTGGCAACCTCTCAAGGAAAACAACAGCATTAGTGGTAACATTATTCATGGCTGTCACCACCAACAGATGCATATTTTTTTTCCAATCCACTTCTGCAAGCACGTCTCTGATTGGTTGTTGGGAATTCCAGCAAAATTCAACATTGTCAATTTTCGAAACCTGGCCGAACCGAACCTAACCTGACCTAACCGAACCTTACCCTATTGTGACCTAAGATAGAGTTGCGAAGCGGTGGCAAACATGCCAAATGGCAAAAAGCGGTGGCAAGGCAAATATGCCAAAATTGATGACGTCACAAATTCAGACGACGAGATTGGCTGTTGCGATGCCACTGTCCGCGGAAGTGGATTTTAAAAAAAATTATGCCCAGCAGATACCAAAGAAGGGAGGAAAAAGCTCTTCTGCTTTTCGTAATGAAATCCACAAGGGGCAGCAGTGATTAAGGTATAAACTTATTGCCTAGAAATGAAATTTTCTAAACCCAAATCTATTCAATGAATTTGTTGATGCATAGAAGCTGAGTGAGTTGCAATGGGGAATGCGACTGCATGTTTATTTTGGAAGCATGGGCGTAACATGCACTTGCCATTGTGGGCAGATTTGCAGAAAAAATTGACAACCATTGTAAACATGAGTAAAAAACGTTTTCGAAAAGTCCAGAAATTTTGAAAACGTTCCATTTGGTGTATAGTGACAGCGGAATTAATGTACCCATACATATCCTTTTTCCATTTAGCTGCTGAAACTTTTTTTCTTTCTTTTTATTCGTATGCACGCGGTAGAAATTAAAGCTCCAAACTGCAACAAAGCGTTCTAGAGATGTCAGATTTTGACCTCGCTTATAAAAGAGGTTCTTTTATTACTGCAGACTAGAGTTTTTGCCGAAATCTGAGCGGTCGCAGTTTTTTTCATGTACGAGTACATTAATTCCGCCGCCGCTATACATGTTAGATATATGGATGGATGTTCGGATATTGCTGTGAAACATCACCCCATCCCATCTGTTGTTCCTTGCGAACAAAGGGACCCCTGCAAAAAGTAGCCTTCAAAACAGACATGACAATTGACAAGTCACCTCAAAAGAGGCCAAAGAGGTGACAAAAAGGGTCCACTTAGATTGGCAGTTTCAAAGACATAAACCCAGCAAAATTACTCATTCGAAGGCCAAATATTTGATGATTTTCGTACCTTGATTTTTGGCGAGTTGAAGCACGATTCGTTAATTGGCATGCGGGCATTTCTTGGAGCGGTTTGATCGGAGCTTTCCAGATACCCACACCAAACACAGGTTGGCCACAGAACAGTCAGTGCATCTTTTATTCACTGCCTCTACACCAGACTTTCTCATACTGACGTTTGGCTCCTTTTCCAATTCAGCAACAAATCATTTTGACTTGCACAAAAAATCCATTCTGTGATTATATTTTATTTTATGTGATATAAAAAAGCTGTCACTTGATAGGCAGGCAGCTCCTAACAATTGCCATAAGCCTTCCAAATTCGCCTCCTCGATTTTTACCATTTGGGTACTGTTGCCAGAGACCCAAGATCCTCCACGGAACGAGGTTGTTTCAACTGCTGTGAGGTGTTCATTCCACCAAAAGAGGAGCGGTTGCAGCAATGTTTTGGCTGAGCTGGCTTCACTACATTCCCCACCCACAGAAGAGCATTCTGCAAGCAGCGCAATGATCAAACTCCAGTCATAAAAAGTATGCGTTTTAATGGAAGTTTGATGTCGATTAAATAAAAAGCAGCAGTTGCAATGAATAAAAACCGAGTTCATCAATGAGGAAGGAAATGGTGATCTGTGTGATGAGAGATCGTAATGTGCTGCTAACTGTCCGACAGGTCAAATTGGTCGAAATAACGGGAGATGATACAGATGAACAGGTTTAATGAAGCTAGGTCCTGATGGTTGGAGATGTTCTGAAACAAAACGGAACAGAAAACAATAATTTATAAACGTGAAACATAGAGAAAAGATGTTTTTAGAGATAGTGCAACACATCCCAACTGCATTGAGAACGGAACTTCCGTGCTGAAGCTAGCCGACATGCTATACTGCAAGGCCAAGAATTGGCGCAGATAATGAACAGCTGCATCACCAGGGAAGTCGCAGGTGGTTGTGGCCAGCCAACACAATATGGGGTGAATTCTTAAACCAAGATGTAAATTTTGACATCTGTCACTCAAATTTTCACCCTTTTCACATAAATGGTGCTTTGTTTTTCTGAAGCATTTGATTCAGAGGTTCTTAAATTTGAGAGAAGCAAAACTTCTTCTCCTTTGGGATGAATCAAGGATTTCCACTGCTGCAGTGATTGGATCTTTGATCAGCAATCATGTTGTCAGGTAAAAACGAAAATTGGCCAAAGCTGCAGCAAATCAATGAAACATGGTTAAAATGTTGGAAATCGTGTTGGTTCTTTTGGTGCAAAATATGAGCCCCGCAACTCCATTGGTCTTCAAGATCTGTGACATTTTAATGTTTTGAAGAGGTCATGCAGAGTTTCATGTCCAGGCCACTCCAAAATTGGCACAAAGTATGCCAAAAAGTGATAGTTGGATTGCACATTTATTGAAGTTTTTTGGGCCTTTAAGTCATGCTCAAAAAACTGTCATAAAACAAGGGGTTGTTTTTATTAAAAAATCCCAATCCGAAATCCGATTCTGCCATTGTTTTCGACAGAAAAACTGGTCCAGATCACCTATTTTCAGCCCTTTAGCTCTAAGATTACTTGATATACATCCAAAATAAAACACCAAACTGGAAAATGACTTTTAGATACGATGGTTGAGGACTGAAGTAAAATCTAGGTGGAAGCACAGATACAGCTACCGAGAGATTGTTTTGTTTCAGAGGGAGGTGTTTCATCAGCTGAAGGAGTGAAAAGATAAAAGATTTGAAAATATTTATAAGTGATTTTTTTATCTTCAGAATGGGCCATATCAGAGCATGGTGCGCTCTGTTAAAAGTTAGCCCGCTCTGTTAAAAGTTGCATTTTTCTTAAAAAGCAAAAAGTTGGTTTCACCAAAGATTGAAAAATTTTTCAAAAAAATCGGCGCCACATAATGCAGTATCACGTATGGCTATTTTCCACAGTTTTAGACTTCATATTTTTTGACTCCAAATGAATTTTTGGCTGATTTTTTGACTCCAAATGAATTTTTGACTGATTTTTTGACTCCAAATGAATTTTTGACTGATTTTTTGACTCCAAATGAATTTTTGACTCCAAATAATCATTGACCAGCAAAGATCCTTAAAATTTTTGTGACAGGCACAATACCTTCCCGTTTTACAAGGTGGGCTGCAATTTCAATTATTGCTAAAAAGCATTCTCAATCAGATCACGTTTTTTTGGATCCAATAAAGTCTCAATTCAAAGTAATCGACCCAAAACAGAAAATTGAGTTCTTTTCAGACCTTGACAGTTTCTTTCAGAGTTGGATCACCGTTGATGCAAAGTGGTTTTCAGAGCTACATCACCAACCGACCCCAAGAGTTGTTTGCAGAACAAGATCACCAGATGATTCCAAGTGCGTTGAGATCATCATGAGGTGGAGCGACCTCACCAAGACAGTTAATTTTTTCCATTAAAATATATGGCAAAGATATACGTCGCGGCTCGTAGTTAGCGTTCCCCAGTATTGATCTCTCCGCTGGCAGAGTTATATTACGTTTTCAGACCTGGATCACCAGCTGATCCGGGTGCTTGAAATTGAAAACTTACAATGTACTTCCTTGCCTTTGAGCACATCTTAGCAACAGACCGCAAGGTGTGGCAAGCTTCAGGAGTGAGTGGTTTCTCTAATGCAACCAGTAGTGCATAAATCCAGTAACCTTGCTGCTTTGAAAATCCCAGTATGTCAAGCCAGTGAACTTGAAATTCTATTAATTTTATCACAGCAGCCTGTAAAAGGGTAGAAAAATAAGGCACCATGCGAGCACATGTGCATCAGAAATTTACAAGATGTGCATCACATATTCACAAACAATTTTTGCATTTGAGAAATATTACTCCAACAAGTAGGTAACATATCTGCATTCTGAGAGTGTTTCCTGAAACCTTTGGCACAACATTTGTCAGTTTTCAGCGCAAAGAATACACCAGGGAATCAGACCTTCCTCGCCAAAGTTTACAAGTATGAAGTGTTTTTCAAAGCCATCTCATGGCACGATGAAAATTATTTGCTTACGTCACTACACTATGTTTTGCTTCTGATCATAATTTAAGAAATGCTGCATTTATGCAACTGAAATGCGCAAATAATTTTTTGCAAAATGACTACTTGCTGGCAGTCATTACCAACCGATGAAGGCTCTGATGATGGAACAACCATTCATTAACAGGGATTTGCCCCAGCAGGAGTTTCATCAGGCCTTGTCCACGTGTGTTTACAGAACCAGAATGAAAACAACTCGAAACAGTGAAAGTTCTCAATTTGTAACCTTTGGTGCAATGTGGTAAGTACTTTTATTTCTACTTCTTTTATTCTTCTAAAACTTCTTATAATTCTTCTCATAATTCTTCTTCTAAAACTTCTTATAATGAGGGAGGCAACACTGAAATTGTTATCCAACTTTTATTTCCACTACATCTAATACGGCGGAGAGATCATGACGGGGGTAACGCTAACTCCGAGCTGCGAGATAAATTTTTGCTATCTGCTCAAATGGAAAAAAATTTACCTCGCAGCTCGGACTTAGCGTTACCCCCGTCATGATCTCTCCGCTGATGGAGAGGCAACAGCGAAATTGTACAACAGGATGGTGTGCAGTAAAATTAATTCCCACAGCTAGTGTTCGAAGTCAGGGAAATTTCCCAAAATTTTGGGAAATTTCCCGGGAAATTTCACAAGTGATTTTTCCCGGGAAATTTCCCAATTTTCCCGGGAAATTTCCCAATTTTCCCGGGAAATTTCCCGGGAATTTTCCCAATTTTCCCGGGAAAATTGGGAAATTTCCCGGGAAAATTCGGTATTTTCCCAATTTTCCCGGGAATATTCCCAATTTTTCCGGAAAAATTGGGAAATTTCCAGGAAAATTGGAAATATTCCTGGAAAAATTATGTGGATATTTCCTGCGTAAGTTGGGAAATTTACAGAAAAAATCCAATATATTTTGCTGCCAGGACAGCAGGATGGTGATGACGGAGGGATGACAGTGGCTTCGCCTCTGATGGCAGCCACTGATAATTAATGGTGCCAGTGACTGATAATACTCGCATATACACCGAGGCCCAAAAAAAAGGTACCCCGTTTTCAGAGGCAAAGTTCCAATTTACGTCTTGAAAGTACTTAGCATGTATAGCCGACTATAATTGTTCAGATTCGGACTCGGCGGTTTTTTCCATGATATCAGTGCAATTCTGCTGGGCATCACCTGAAGCAGAAGGTTGGCTCATTCAGACAGGTGATAGGTAAGAATGCGTGAAGAAAAGAGGACTACTCACACTGCAGAATCATGTGGCATGAGCACGAACGCGATGACGACAAAATCACCATGGCAACCACGTGAAAGAGATGCATTGAAGGCGGGCGTAGCAACGTGGCACGTGGCTGGCAGCAAATCAGCTTTGTCAATCGACAGAAGTGGAGCTGAAGCCCCTCTCCATCTCAAACAAAACAAATCGGGCTGATCGTAGGATACTCGTACGTGAAGATGAAAAAGTTCTTACTTGCAATTACAAGGTATCTCAAATGTTTGTGTGAGCAATCGCCATGGATTTCAGGCATAGCTGGGAGCAGCTTGTCCTGTTCTGAAACTTTTTTGGGTTTTATTTTGCTGGTTGATGTTGAAGCAAAGTGCGGACAGTCGGGAGCAGTGGCGTGTCGGCTGTTTGTCGTTGCAGAGGGAGGCAATGATGGCTGTGCGGTTTTGAGCAGCGCAGTTCTTGTTTGCTCAACCCTCGCAGAAAGTCTTCCGCTGAATTCCATCGCACCTGTTCAGTCGTTCTTTGCCTTGAGAAGGTTGCGTTTGTCTTGGCCATGCCTCGCTGCAGTGTTCAGCAGATAATTAAGTTAGTGCAATGGTTTTATTCGAATGAGACGGTGAGTGACGTCAAGACACTCTGGCTGGCTGAATTTGGTGGCAATGGCAATGCTGATCACCAACGACCACAATGCCGACAATTTTTAACTCCAAAAGACGGAAATCTTTTCTGGGTAAAACAAATGCCCAGTGTGTTGCCATGCGCAACTGGTATGTTTTGTTGATTATGTGAGATGAATTCTAGCAAACACGCAATCATCAGCTCGTAATCGTAATGAAATAACCGGTGGTTTTTTTTACCAGGTGCAGATCTCTCCACGCATCAAGATTGTGTTGATCACATGCTTTCACGCCATAATTTTCGAGCGACAATAGTTCGCTTCTTGGATTAAGTAACTTTAAGAGCACCCAGTAGGTACCGCAGTTTAAACCCACCAGTCAGAAACACCAGGTGCGATGGCAGTACGTACTGAGACATGCAATGGACGTCTCTGATTGGAACTTCACACTTTAAAAACGAGGCCACAAAACGAAATAGACGACCTGTGCACAGACTGATGATTAAGGATGCGATACACAGCCAGTAAATCCACATCAGTCTTTGCCCCTGAAAGGTATGCAAAACTCAACAACGGTGGTACCTTTTTTCTGGGCCACGGTGTACATACAGGGTAGCCCAAAAGTCTTTGGCCATAGATGTAAATTTGTTATTTTTATCATATTTTGAGATCTGAAATTTTTTCTCGCTCTTACCACGGCTGAATGCACTTTAATCGGAAATTTTGTACCGAATAAGGTGGCGACATCTGTGGTGGGAGCTCGAAAAAGTCAAAAATAACAAAATATGACAAAAACAGCAAATTTAATTTTCTGCTGTGGCCAAAGGTTTTGGGCATTTCAAAATGTGCACATGTTGTTCCAATTAAAGTGTAGAGAGACGTGGTTTGAGCTAGAAAAAGTTTTTTTTATCACTAAATGTGGTAAAACAGCAAATTTTCATTTTTCCTATGGCCAAAGACTTTTGGGCTACCCTGTATATGAATACATTTTACATATACATATAAATACCTCGATCGGTAGGTATTCACAATAATTGGTACCTCTGCATGATATGATTAAAAAGTGTGTGCAACCATTTAACAGCCATCGGAGCACAGTTTTCAGCATAGTTTAATGCAGTTGCAAGAACTGCATTTAGATGAGTCAATTATCAAATCAAGACCATGTTGCGGAGTCAAAATAAAAATAGAAGTCATTTAATGTTTTTTTTTTTCTTTTTTCTTTTTTTTTTGGGAAATTTCCCGGGAAAATTGGGAAATTTCCCGGGAAAATTGGGAAAATTCGGAATTTTCCCAATTTTCCCAAAATGGGAAATTTCCCGGGAAATTTCCCAAGTTGAATTTTCCCGGGAAATTTCAAACACTACCCACAGCACTGACATCCCATGAAAACTGCCAACCTAAAGTTTCCAACCCCATTTACCCTCTGTTTTACGCAGCTGAAGAAAACTCATACAAGAGGTATGGCAAATGCTTGAATGAAAACAAAAATTGTGTGCCTTTCAAAAATAAAGCGAAGATTAAGTGCCAGTCAGTGGAACAAGAACCAACCTGGGTGAATAAAGCAATGGTGCTTAGAAGGGGCAGTGTTCCACGATCGTCGGCACCAGATTTGTTGCCGTCGTCCTGAGACGACGAACAACTGCTATCATCGGGGGCATCAAATGTACTGCAAAAGGTAGGCCACGGCCGAGAATTGATGTAAACACTCTCACCGAGTAATCGTTTATTCCTGAAAAGTTTCCTGTACAAATGGCATGTTTTCTCTCCGTAGCAGAAGCGACACCAATTCCAACCGTCCTTCAGTTCAGGCTAATAAACAATTTTGGAGACACAAGACAATGGTAGAAAATTTAATTAATGGCAGAAAAATTAATTAACGCCAAATTTATTGGTGCTACAGCTAATGCCATATCACACAGAAAGAAAAACAACTCACAATTAAAAAAAAAAACCCGTGTTGCTGAAAACATCAGATTGTAGAAAAAATCAAACCCGGGAATCCATCACCATAAAACCGAAAAGCTTCCCGATGACAGAGAAAAGTAATCACTCAGTGTCATGCCAACAAACCCATTTGTGAGATTCAGGAATGCTCTCATCGTTTGCGGGATTCATCCTTGAAAATTAAGCTATTAAATTCAAACCCAAGTTGTCACGAGGGGTGGGAGACTTCACTAAAAAATGTTATTTTTCCAATTAGACTCAACTTGTACATATTTGGGGTCATCTGTGCAAAATTTCACACCATTCGCAGCATTAGTTTAGCAGCTGTACCTAATTTGACTCAAACAGTACAGCAAAACCATGAGCATGAGCGGGCTATGAATTTCACCATAGTGAAATTCATTTAGCTGAATAATTTGTCCTGAAAGGGGAGGACACAAATGCCCAACTACACGTTTGTCCAGAACAAAAATATTACCTACCTATCGTGTCAAAATGAGGCAATTGACAACCTACCATAATTTGAAAACCGCTGCACCAGCCTCCGATCGATGCAGAGAACTCTGTGTGCATCTCAGCAGCTTGTATTCGACATTTCATCAAATTTTGAAAATAGGATCTCCACCACCGCTGTGTTCATTGACTTGGCGAAAGCATTTGACTATGTCGACCACTCACTCCTGCTTGCGAAGCTCCAAAAACAATCTTTTCCACATTTTCTATTGAAATTACTTGAATCTTATCTTTGTCACAGAAGAGCAAACGTTGTTGTTAGCCAGTGTCCCTCCAATAACACTCTCAGTCTTGTCTGGGTACCTCAAGGGAGTGCACTGGGTCCACTACTTTTTGTGCTTTTCATAAACGATATTTTTGAATACCCTCCTGCCCGATAAGACTCTATGCAGATGATATATTATATAAAGCTATATCCTCTGCCGCTGATTATTTACTTCTGCAACAAAATATCGACAGAGTCAATGACTGGTGTGTAAACTCAAAAATGGTTATTAATGTATCAAAATGCGCAGTTATAAATTTTAGGCTGTCTCACATTCACAATGCTCATCACCAGTTCAAGATTAATGGTGAAACCGTCCCTTATAAATCGTCATTTAAATATCTTGGTGTAACTTTTCAAGAAAATTTGAAATGGGATGAGCACATTAACTCTACAGTGAATAAAGCGAAGTGTGCCCTTGGAGTGTTATGCAGAAATTTGGCCCATGCTGACAGTCAGTCCAAACTTAAGGCTTTTAAGGCAACGGTTCTACCCGTACTTGAATATGCGTCCGTGGTCTGGGATCCGTACCTTGTTTGGCAAGCAGATGCTCTAGAAAAAGTCCAACGCTCTGCTGCTCTCTTCATAGTCAATGATTTCCGCTATACCACCAGTGTTTCTGGCATAATGGCTTCTCTCAAGCTCGAACCCCTTTTAATCAGAAGGGAAGAGAAGAGACTGTCATTTCTGGTAAACTTTTCAAGGGTCAAATTCACATTCAAACCTGACGTCATTTTCTCCCAGTTTTCGTGAAAGACGCTCACTTCACAGCTTCCATTTAAAATCCCATTGATTAAAACAAACTCATATCTTTTCTTTCTTTCCTCGGGCCCCAAATCTTGGAATACTCTTCCAGGCAAGTCTCTTATGTTGAACTCAGTCAATTTTTTGAATCCTGAATCCTTTGAGTGTTAGACGGGAATCTTTTACCGCACTTTTTCGTAGATTGCCTTATTTCAGTTCATAATTGTCCTTGTTTGCATAATCTAGTTTTGGAATTTTGACACCTGTGTATATAGATAAAATGGGTAGTTATCGTTAATTTCGCCCTTCATTCCTTTATTGTTAAATATTTGCATTATATTAAGCAAATTAAAGAGATTGATTGATTGATTGATTGTTATGCGAATTTTTTGTCAGCATATTTTCGCCTCATTTTTAAGCATCTTTCACATTGTGCACCACTGCCACACGGTGGGATACCCATGTCTGAGGGTTGCCTTTCAATGAGGGAGAACCCATGTGTCAAAATAATCACATATCCCAGCAAAA
>JASGXE010018897.1:0-18785 GCA_030068105.1 Sinentomon sp. SZTP_YWyxl
GCGATTGTTAAGTGATGTTAAGTGATGTTAAGTGCGTTTAGTGCGATGTTAAGTGATGTTAAGTAGCGTTAAGTGCATGTTAAGTGATGTTAAGTAGCGTTAAGTGCATGTTAAGTGGCGTTAAGTGCATGTTAAGTAGCGTTAAGTGCATGTTAAGTTGCGTTAAGTGATGTGCGTTAAGTGATGTTAAGTGCGTTAAGTGCGATGTTAAGTGGCGTTAAGTGCATGTTAAGTGATGTTAAGTTGCGTTAAGTGCATGTTTAGTGCGTTAAGTGAATGTTTAGTGCGTTAAGTGATGTGCGTTCAGTGATGTCGTTCAGCGTTAAGCGTCAACCGTCTGCCAAAGAAGAAAAAACTTGGAAAAAAGTCGGGCATCAGTGATTATTGTTAAGCGTTCTGTGTTAAGCGTTAAGTGTTAAGTGTTTTAGTCGTTTTGTTAAGCGTTAAGTGTTAAGCGTCAAGCGTCCTGCTAAAGAAGAAAAAAAACTTAGAAAAAAGTCGGGCATCAGTGATTTGTTGAGCGTTAAGTGCGTGGTGCTAAGTGTTTTAGTCGTTTGTCAAGCGTTAAGTGTTTAGTGTCAAGCATATCTGCGAAAGAACAAAAAAATCGGAAAAAAGTTGGACATCCCTGATTTGTTAAGTGTTAAGTGCGTGTTAAGTGTTTTAGTTATTTTGTTAAGCGTTAAGTGTTAAGCGTTAAGCGATTTTGTTAAGTGTTTTAGTCGAGCCCCTGCGGGAATTTGAGTTGCATGTACCTGGCCTGAGAGATAGACTAGAAAGGAGATGATTTTCATGATCCAATTTCGCAGCCATGAGTTCAGAGCAGAGAAGATCATAGGTTCTGGCATGAACTTCAGAATAATGACGAAATTTGTAGTATTTTTTACATTGGCGAGATAGGTAGCGAATATGCGGGGGGTTGTTATAAAAAATGGATCTGGATTGGGGCCTTTTGATGCGAGTAGGAACAAACTGACTGATGCCGTGTTGAATAATCGACTCGAAATAACACCAAAGTCTGTCAATAGATGAGCACAGATATTTTTCCCGAAATGAAAGAAATGAGCCCAGCAAGAAGTCAGAAAAAACCAACACTGTCAATTTGTGAGAAGTCACTGATCAAGACAGGAGGCTCTGATTCCGGAGTTGAAATTGACAAGGATAAAGTAAGCAGAACTGCCATGTGATCACTTATCCCCGTTTCGACAGAGATTGCATTTAGAATATGGATTGGACGCAACAGAAAAATATCCAAAATGGAGTTTGAAGCTGGCCTAGTAGGAACCTTAACCGTCTGATCAAGGCCGAGATCAAGGCAGAGTTCAATAGCAGCTCGGTTGGCAGAGAAGCCATAACAGCAATTTGGAGTTGGGGAGAGAGTGTCCCAGATCACACCAGGAAGATTGAAGTCACCAGCTATCAGCAGAGGATCTTCCAAATCTGCAGAAAGACCAAGACTGACAAGTTCCGAAGAAATTTCTTGGAAAATGTCCGAAGAAGAATCAGGAGGACGGTAACCACCGACAATGTGGAATGGTTTGTTACCTAACGACTTCAGAATAACGGAGCATATGAGAAATTCTTGTGAAGAGCTGAGAAAGACAAGAGAGGAATTTAGTGAACACCGAATGCCTACCAAGACACCACCGCCAAATTTGCAGCGGTCCCTACGGTACACAGTGAAGTAAGATGGAAGGAATTCATGAGTGCCAATGCTGTCATCAAGCCAAGTTTCAGTAAGAACTAAAACGTCGGGATCATGCATTTCGAGCAGAGTTGTGAGCTCGTTGGATTTGTTGCGAATACTGCGGCAGTTCAATTGAAGGACAGAGAGGTGCGAATCAAGAGAGTTTGTCTGTGATCTGCCTGAGCGCAAATAGCAACTCTTCTGCAACACAGAAAATTCAACCAGAGAATCTAAGGTGAATGGAGCACACAAGATAGCGAGAGATGATGCAGGCTGAGCCTGAACTCTTTTTCTCCTCCTGCCCCTGGTCCATGCATGCAGGCTGAGCCTGCCCCTGCCACCTCTTCTGTCAGGAAAAGTGATAGGCCAAAGGACGTTGTCTTGTCAATTGGAAGCTCAAATTTAAAATACCTGTACCCTTTTTTTGGCAAGGCAGGTAGATGTGCAAGATTTACCAGGTGGGGGAAAGGTCTAAATATTCAAGGGGCATATCCAATTTTTCAACAAAGCCTAAAATGTATGGGCGATTGTAACCGCCTCCTGGTCAACTTAATCATCGGGGAAATTGACATTATTCATGCATCCGTACCCAATGTTCTTTTGTCGGTCACGAGGTTGATAGGTGACTTCAATACAGCTACCTGTCTAGGTTCTCCAGGAATGAACTTCAGCATGAATATTTGCTCAATCCCCCCTAGGCCGCTTGATCCGTTCATAAACCAAAAAATTTCCAAGCTGAACGATGCATTGGCCTCCTTTAGCCATAATCTTGTCAATGTCAACTTTCTGGATCTTCGTCACATCCAATCATCTGCTATCTCCGAGGATGGCTTCCACTATTCTAAAACTGGAGCTCAGAATGTAGCTGCCCAGCTTACTCGCTCCATCAATTCTTTTTAGGTCATTGACGATTCTGCCACCTTAGTCCAACCTAATGACCCGAATGTTGACATTGACACCATCATATGCAGCAGTGGTGCTGATGGAAATGTGCCGGAGGGATCTACTTACCGCTTCGGCGCGAGAACCTCTGGCCCATTTCCTGATGAACCACCTGTTGAAGTTAACCAGATGGGGCCTAAGTCTCCTTCTCATAGAGTGAACATTATTCGGAATAGTATTTCTCCTCCTGATAGGCTCAGTATAAAATTCACCCTTTCATTGTTACTTTTTAATTCTCGTAGCCTCCTTCCTAAGCGTTATGCATTGCGGCCCATTCTCGATTCTATCGATGCTGATTGTGTGGCTGTCACAGAGACTTGGCTCGATGATTCATGCACGGAAAATGACATTCTTCCCCAAAAATATACAGTTTTTCGTAGAGATCGCTTGAGAACTGGTGGAGGGGTGCTCCTGGGAGTGAAACATTCCCTGCAGCCCAAGCTAGTTTACAGCAGTGAAGCACTTGAATTTATTGTAGTTTCTCTTGGATTTTCTTACCCTCCCGCCTATCTTTTGCTGCTGTATAGACCTCCCAGCGAGTCCATAAACTGCTTCACTGCAATTTATTTAGAGTTCCTGGCAGCAATCACTCCGTGCCTGCGGTCACATCCACTTGGTTGTGGCTCGCCGATTTTCATCATGGGTGACTTCAACCTCAATGTCCTCCCTTGTCCAGCAGACTGTGTTTATCCGGAGGGATTGCAACGCCAATGTGACAGGTTTTCTCTGAGTGAGGCTGTGAACATTGTCACTCGCCTACTGACATGCTTGAGCCGAATGTTGGAACAGCGATTGATTATTTTTCACTGTCCACAGTCAACAGCAATGTCAATTAAATCCTTTATAGGCATGAGTGACCACTTTATGATAAGTGCCTGTTTCCAGGTTGATTGTTGTGCACCTCCCCCTCTCCCTTCCCACCAAAGTGACCTTGGCCGCACATATCTTTTTGACAAATACGACAGGGATGCTGTCGATAGATTACTTGACTTTGCTCTGCTTGACTTCTGTAATCTTGACCCCATAGTTGACCAGCTCTGGACTGAATTCAAGACAGTTTGCACTTTGACCATTGATCACTTTATTCCAGGCGGGATCCACTTTAATCCTAAAATTTCAAAATTAGAAATCTTCCTTCCCACTTGGTTTATGCCAGTCTTCGCCAAAAATACTTCAAAATGTTGAACTTTTTTCTTCTTGCCCTCAAACAGAATCTGTTCCCTCTTTATGCTGCTGCTGTAAGGATTACCAAAACAATCTGAATGTCATTGAGGCACGTTTTGTTAGAGCTTGCAATCAATGATGTCATCACATCAAAGCAGTTTTGGAAGTTCACAATAGAAAAACTTCCAGTCAAGGTCCTTGGTGCAATGCTGGGTCGAGTAGCTGTTTGTTGGCCTCTGAAGAGCTACTCGACCCAGCATGGCACCAGAGGGACCTTGACTGGAAGTTTTGCTATTGTGGAACTTCCAAACTGCTTTGATGTGATGACATCATTGATTGCAAGCTCTGAACAAAACGTGCCTCAATGAAATTCAGATGTTTTGGTAATCCTTTAAAGCAGCAGCATAAAGAGGGAACAGATTCTGGTTTGAGGACAGGAAGAAAAAAGGTTAACATTTTGAAGTATTTTGGCGAAGACTGGCATTAAACCAAGGTGGGAAGGACAGATTTCTAATTTTAATTGGATCCCGCCTAGAATAAAGTGATCAATGGTCAAAGTGCAAACTGTCTTGAATTCAGTCCAGAGCTGGTCAACTATGGGGTCAAGATTACAGAAGTCAAGCAGAGCAAAGTCAAGTAATCTATCGACAGCATCCCTGTCGTATTTGTCAAAAAGATATGTGCGGCCAAGGTCACTTTGGTGGGAAGGGAGAGGGGGAGGTGCACAACAATCAACCTGGAAAGAGGCACTTATCATAAAGTGGTCACTCATGCCTATAAAGGATTTAATTGACATTGCTGTTGACTGTGGACAGTGAAAAATAAGATCAATAGCTGTTCCAACATTCGGCTCAAGCATGTCAGTGGGTCGAGTGACAATGTTCACAGCCTGACTCAGAGAAAACCTGTCACATAGGCGTTGCAATCCCTCTGGATAAACACAGTCTGCTGGACAAGGGAGGACATGAGGTTGAAGTCACCCATGATGAAAATCGGCGAGCTACAACCAAGTGGATGTGACTGCAGGCATGGAGTGATTGCTGCCAGGAACTCTAAATAAATTGCAGTGAAGCAGTTTATGGACTCGCTGGGAGGTCTATACAGCAGCAAAAGATAGGCGGGAGGGTAAGAAAATCCAAGAGAAACTACAATAAATTCAAGTGCTTCACTGCTGTAAACTAGCTTGGGCTGCAGGGAATGTTTCACTCCCAGGAGCACCCCTCCACCAGTTCTCAAGCGATCTCTACGAAAAACTGTATATTTTTGGGGAAGAATGTCATTTTCCGTGCATGAATCATCGAGCCAAGTCTCTGTGACAGCCACACAATCAGCATCGATAGAATCGAGAATGGGCCGCAATGCATAACGCTTAGGAAGGAGGCTACGAGAATTAAAAAGTAACAATGAAAGGGTGAATTTTATACTGAGCCTATCAGGAGGAGAAATACTATTCCGAATAATGTTCACTCTATGAGAAGGAGACTTAGGCCCCATCTGGTTAACTTCAACAGGTGGTTCATCAGGAAATGGGCCAGAGGTTCTCGCGCCGAAGCGGTAAGTAGATCCCTCCGGCACATTTCCATCAGCACCACTGCTGCATATGATGGTGTCAATGTCAACATTCGGGTCATTAGGTTGGACTAAAGGTGGCAGAATCGTCAATGACCTAAAAAAGAATTGATGGAGCGAGTAAGCTGGGCAGCTACATTCTGAGCTCCAGTTTTAGAATAGTGGAAGCCATCCTCGGAGATAGCAGATGATTGGATGTGACGAAGATCCAGAAAGTTGACATTGACAAGATTATGGCTAAAGGAGGCCAATGCATCGTTCAGCTTGGAAATTTTTTGGTTTATGAACGGATCAAGCGGCCTAGGGGGGATTGAGCAAATATTCATGCTGAAGTTCATTCCTGGAGAACCTAGACAAGTAGCTGTATTGAAGTCACCTATCAACCTCGTGACCGACAAAAGAACATTGGGTACGGATGCATGAATAATGTCAATTTCCCCGATGATTAAGTTGACCAGGAGGCGGTTACAATCGCCCATACTTTTTAGGCTTTGTTGAAAAATTGGATATGCCCCTTGAATATTAGACCTTTCCTCCACCTGGTAAATCTTGCACATCTACCTGCCTTGCCAAGAAAAGGGTACAGGTATTTTAATTTGAGCTTCCAATTGACAAGACAACGTCCTTTGGCCTATCACTTTTCCTGACAGAAGAGGTGGCAGGGGCAGGCTCAGCCTGCATGCATGGACCAGGGGCAGGAGGAGAAAAAGAGTTGTTTTTACGGATATTAAGGGCAGGACCAGATCTGACAGGTGTGCTTCCAGCTGAACTCTCTGCAGGCAAGCCAACAGCAATTGAGCAAGGAGGTGGTGATTTTGATTTGCTCAGCTCCAACACCTGCGCTTTAAGAATGGAGACATCTGCTACGAGTGGGCAGGGTGGGTGGCGGTTGTGGTGACCTTGGTCTGCGCAACTCCAGCATCTCTGCTTTGAGGTTGCAAATTTCGGCCCTAAGACAAGCCACTTCAGCTGTGAGGATGCAATATCTGCAAGTATATGGCAGGGCACCCGCATCCTGAATGGACACAGACAATCCAGACGATCCAAAAGGTATCCATTGTGAACACTGATCACACATGATCCAATCATCAGAATCGGAAGCAAGGTTTGCTTTTGATTTTTTGGAATTGCCGGCAGCAGCATTTGCCGATTTTGGTTTGGAAGTTGGGATACGGGTGGGAGTTGGCCCAGGATTCTGCTCAACATCTCCACAACAAATCAGCAGAAGCTGGAAAAGACAAGAGCCCAAGGCGAGGGACAAAGCACCACGACCAAAAATCCAATTCTGTCTACCAAGAGAGATTGACCCATGAGCCTTCAGGGCGATATCGGAAAAATCATGGGAAGGAGCCAGAGAAAATTGTCTAAAATTGGATTTTTTACGATGTATGGGTGGCTTGACGCCAAGCCCCAACGAAAAATAACTGGATGTGGGGTTTGAGGTGAAAGCAAAAAAACAAAAACAACAGAAGCCAGAATGAAAAAAACAAGATTTGCCACTGCGGCCATTTCGACCCCTTGCAACAAAACAGCCGTCTGTCCTGCAGATTTAGGTCACGCATGCAACACCCGAGATGCACCGTCTCCCAATTGTCGCGGGTCCTCTCCGTCCTAACCACCTGAAAGGTTTACTTTGTCGGGAAGCGAAAAGGACCACCGACCGGAATCCGATGCGCTCAAGTGTCACAGTCTCACAATCTCAGCACACTCTCGGCTGTCTCAGCACATTCAACTGGCTCCACAGGACAGACCACTGCTTCACCGCAAAAAAGTCGGAAACAACGCAAAAGAGAATCGAAAATCGAAACACTGAAAAATGGCTCAATTGGCGGCCATGTTGAATTTCAAATTCGAGCGCAGGCAAAATTTTCCAATCCGATCGCGTCGGCAGCTGGAGAGAGAATGATCCATGGGGGGACAAAAAGTTTGTGAGAGGTGGAGCATTGGGCAAACAGGCTGTTCCTCACCCTAGCCCATCCCTTGGTATGCAGAGCTTCATGGCATTCAAATTGTTGTGTTGGGTAGGTATGAAATTTTGGGACAGGTACCTACCTAGGTGTTGGGTGGGTCTATTGTGTTCGGTCGGTACTTAGGCCTAATGTCATTTTGTTAGGTAGGATAGGTGATATTTGGTGTACCAAAGGAAGTAGTAGGTAGTGATTGGTGGGGCCAACTGATTTTTTCTAGGTTGCCAATATCCGACAGCTTGCAGGTCGGTGCGGTGGCTTCTGGGCATGATATAAATTTGGTGGTCCCTGAAAACCGGACAGCCGGACAGGACTGCCGGACAGGACCACCGGACCGACCCAGACGGGTTAGGTTTGGTTAGATTAGGTTAGGATAGTCTCTCCTAACCTAACCTGTCCGGGTCGGTCCGGCGGTCCTTTCTGGCTGTCCGGCAGTCCTGTCCGGCTGTCCGGTTTTCAGGGACCACCTATAAATTTTGCCATACAAGTAATAGGACCCTATAAAAGTGCCTTTTAGATGGGTGGCTATGTAAATATTTGGTAGTAGGTATGGTGCCTACAATGTCTAATGGTCATTCCCTTTTATTCTTTTTCTTTTTTGGAAGGAACTTTACTACACATGATTCACGAAATCTGTTTTCAATAAGCAAGTACATTTGGCAATGATATATAAGGAATGACTGTGAGCTTATTATCCGCATGTTACGAAATACCAAATTTGTTGGTAACATCATGTGTGGAAGGTTTGTGCGAATGTTTCTGCGTGACTGAAAACAGGGTCCTGCCCACAGTTGCCTTGTTTGTTAAGGCTTAGCAATTGCATTTTATTGATGTCAAAACACTCATATTTTCATTTTTATAGTTATCTCTGAAAATATGTGAAAACAATGTGGAACATGTTGACCAGAGATTTCCTGAGCCACTTTGACCTCTCCCATGCACAAATTTCCTTGGAATTTTAAATTTGCACCAGAAATAAATCTTCTGCAATGGGTTGAACTTGTCTTGTGTATCGGGGCAATAAGCAAAATTAAATTGGGGTAATAAGCACACACGAAGTTGGGGTAATAAGCACACACGAGGCTGGGGTATTTCTGAGGCAATGAAAAATGCTCCTGCTAACCCAAAGCGAAAAAGACAGTTTTAGATGCAGGATAGGTACCTACTTCTCCTTGATCTAAAAAAGCTGAGGTAAAAATTGAGCCACTTTTTTTATTACCAGGAGTTATCACCCAGTTGAAACCGGGAACAATGAGGCCCATGATCAAAGACGATCCCACTTTTTGAAATCTTGTTGATTGGTCGAGACATCATTTTTTGTTTAATTTGAATATACGTACGTATCTTCGTCGAAACTTCTAATGTAGGGTCGAAATTTTTCTAGATATTTAAAGGAATTTTGAAATCTTGCATGCACAAACATGCTCAATCAATATCTTAAATAAATGAATGCAAGTTGCTCTGCTTCAATGGGAGCTGCAGTGCAAACAAAGGTGGCTTTGCATTCATTCCAGCACTGATCAATGACCACAGAATGGTTCTGAAATTCGCACCGTCCTCCTCAAGAATACCAATCAATGATCATGGTTTCTTCTTTTTTTTCTTTTAGTTTTAAACCCTAACTTTGTAGGTCGTTGATTTGTTAGGTCTTCATCCAAGAAAGAATGAAGGGAAGTGATTAAAATGGACTGTCTTAGTATCTTTGATCATTAGAAAATTGTGGACTTTAGTTTTTGGGGCTGGAGATCTGCTATTCATGACCTCAGGAAGGTGGGAGCAGTGTTTTACCTAAATCAGCGGCAAACTCAAAACACCAATCTAGTAACACAAAGCAGTGCACATGAACTCAAAACACCAATCTAGGAACACAAAGCTGTGTACATGATCAAGAACAAGCTCAAAACTTCGATCAGTACTATGTACTTAATGAATGACAGTGAAAGGTGGGTTTTTGTCATTAAACACTAAACACCCACAAGGAATTTTAACTGGATGAGTGGATGCAACGCTGACTCCCGCTAGATGTAGGTAATCGCTGGATACCATACATCATTGAATGAAATAGTTTTTTTGGATGAAATAAATAGTTCTGAACAAACCAAGTCAATGTTTCCTTGGTGTGTTCGGCATCGCCATCATATCAGCCCGTGGCAATTAAGACCACTTTCTAAACTTACTAGGTATACACAAGTGTATCTAACTTGTTACATGAAAAAAATTGAATAGGTACCTAATTCAGCTACTACTATGTTGGAGGCCACAGGCAATAAACCATTGGTCAGTGGTATCCACGGGCGGGCACTTCTAAAACATCAAATGTTACCAAGTAGATGTGTAGGTACCTATGTTAGGTACCAAAAAGTGGCTAAGAACAGCCAAACAGGTCTGAGGAGTGCAATATCTGATCCCCATCACAGGTATCTAGGCTACTTGGCATATTTAATTGCAATGAGACTGGAGTTGCCATCTTTGACCGTTCCTCATGGTGAGGTGGTCAGAACATCCCCCTGCAGGAAAAGTTTTCAAAAAAGATTTCATTAAAAAAACTCGTAAAAAAGAAAAAAATACCTAATGATAGATGCACTTGAAGGGAGCTGTTTTCCACATGTTATCTCTTCCAAAGGGGACAAACTAAAATGCGGACGCGGACCAATGGGAGATATGGCGGTTCGCAAAACAGGCGAATTACGCGGAATCACAGGTTAGGTTGGGTTGAGTTGGGTTTGAATGGGTTAGGTTAGGTTGGGCTAGATTACATTAGGACAGCTTGGTTTGGAGGTTTTGAGGTCCAGATTCGCGCTGCAGCCACGGACCGCAAATTCCGCGATTTCCGCGTTTTCGAAGGACCCCTTCCAAAGCCCAAAACAACAACTAAGGTTCCCTGGAATTGAAGAAAAACCCGTTGAAATAGGAAGGTCCTATCACCCAGGGATGGGCAAGGTAGGGTACCTTTGAGGGGGGGTAAAGAGGTCTACGATGGAGGGGGTCGGGCACCAAAAACGCAGGGGGGTCTGGGGGTGGTAGCCCCAGTCTGGGGGGCTGTGCCCCCCAGCGGGGGTCCAGGGGGCAGCGGGGGGCGAAAGCTGAAGCTTTTTTGATAAATTAAGGGTCCTCAGATGCCGTTTTACGACATACCTTTTTTTCTCATCCTGGAGGGTTTGCAGTCGCAATAGATGGAGCAAGGAAAAAACTGTCAGACACGACCTTCTGGATGAGTTTTTTTCATTTTACCATTTTCTGCAAATCAAAACAGAAAGTACAAAAGAAACAGAATGTAGCTATTGAAGTCCTGGGGTGTGCAGGGCACACACCAGGACTTCGGCCAAGGGTCCCCTCGGAAGGCTAGGGGGTAACATCGGCCGAAGGTCGAGGTTACCCCCCCCCCTAGCCTTTTTCCGGCAGGGGAATCAAAACAGGAAGTAGGTACAAAAGAAACAGAATGTTGCTATTGAAGTCCTTCCTGGTGTGTACAGGACACACACGAGGACTTTGGCCAAAGGTACCCTTGGAAAAAGGCTAGGGGGTAACCTAAGCCAAAGGCCGAGGTTACCCCCCTGGCCTTTTTCCGGCAGGGGAATTAAAAATGAAGGTACAAAATAAACAGAATGTTGCTATTGAAAAGGCTAGGGGTAACCTCGGCCAGGGAAAGGGTAACCTCAGCCAAAGGCCGAGGTTACCCCCCCTAGCCTTTTTCCGGCAGGGGAATCAAAACAGAAAGTACAAGAGAAACAATGTTGCTACCTATTGAAGTCCTGGTGTGTGCCCTGCACACACCAGGACTCTTTTCCCACCTTTTTCCCTTAGGCCAAGGGTACCCTCGGAAAAAGGCTGGGGGGGGGGGGTAACCTTGGCCGAAGGCCAGGGGGGGTAACTCCCCCCTACCCCCTATGCCCAACCCTGCTATCACCTATGACACCGGTCATTGCATCGCAAAACATGGAACAGCCACCTAAAGAAGGCCATCTTCATCAGCAAAATTGTACCTGGAATGACTCACTTTTTCATGGAATTAATTAACCAAAGCTTAAAATTTGAGATCATCAACCAATTCTACGAAAGAAGTAAAATGCATGTGCTACGAATATGTAGAACACAAATCCAAAAATGAACCAATGGTTAGTCAATCATCTAGGAATCTACACGGGCATAGGTATCTACATTGGCAAAGATAATTTTCTTGTGCTTGACTTTTCACTTGCTCACTTTGTAGAGAAATTAAATGCAAAAATGGGGCATTTAGACTAGTTTCTTAATGCCCCACTGTGCTTATTGCCCCATTTCCTATGAAAATACATGTAAAATGGAAAAGTATTCAATGATCAGATTCAAAATTCCCTCTCTGACCCCACACTGGTAATTTTTGACAAAAATATCATTGTGGTAGACATCCTGGTTCCTTTACAAATAATATCTGCAGCTTCCTTTGTCGCATAACGTTTTACTTGGTGCATGCAGTCTGTTTTTGAAATGTGTTCTTAATGCCGCGCATATATGGGAAATAAGCACATAGTGACTTGGAACAAATAACGGCAAATTTTATATGAAAACAATCATCATGGAAGACTTTAAATGATGCGACATCATGCTCAAAATAGCCATTGACAGCACTGCAGCTTCTATTTTTGCTTTGGATCGACCATTGTTTTTTATTTTAATAAAAACAAGATTTGATTTTGTAAAACAGTTGCTTATTGCCCCACTTTACCCTACCCTACTACTTCTACATAATATTTTTTAATTCCCTTAATATTCCACTACCTACTTCCTGGGCTCCATTTCAGAGGTGTCACATCATGCACTTGACGGTCTGCAGATGAGAGCCGCAAGATTTGTCTCAGACAATTTCTCCTTTGATGTGAGTGTTACTTCCCGAAAAATGATCTTGGTTGGGAAACACTTGAGCGATGCAGAGTTGTGCATGGTCTCTCTGCTTTTAGGCAATGTTTTACCTACCAAATGGGGGGGGGGGGTTGGGGAGATGGACCGTGGGACTTCAGTTTAAATACATTCCCACCAGAGCAGGTGGATTTTTGTCTTTTGTCCCCCCTCAAACTTTAAAAAATGTGGACAGACATGTAGGTATTTTTACACGGTTTAAATACATTCCCACCAGAGCAGGTGGATTTTTGTCTTTTGTCCCTCCTCAAACTTTAAAAAATGTGGACAGACATGCAGGTATTTTTTACACGATACATCTTTGTGTGGAATAGGCTGCATCTTAGGGGTGTGCGAATCCACTCGAATCCGAATCCCTTGAAAATACTCGAATCCGAATCCAACTCGAATCGCTTGAGGTCAGCAAATTTCGAATCCGAATCCAAATCCAAAAAAAAAAAAAATCGAATCCGAATCCAATATGCTCGAATTCGAATCTGAATCCTCTGCAATAGTTGATGATTCAAGCATTTTAAATTCAAAATAGATCCATAATTTCCAGTTCAATGCCAGATTCTCTTGAAGTGATTGCATGTCACCTTAATCATCATCATCAGCTTTGCCATCATGAGCTGGCAGCCCAGCCACATGACCGCAGTTGGTGGCTCGGCTTGAACATTGTTGCATATTTTGGGCTCTAAAGGAGATCAATGCGCAATAACTGTACAGTGTACCCCAATTCCGCTCTGCCTTCAACGGAAATGATTCGGAGCAGTTTTACGGCAGATGGGGTCCGCTGAATGCTCGTATGTCTTGCGACATGTGGCTTCTTTGTAAGTAGGTACTCCCACATGTATCACCCCCACATGAAAAAATCCATCGGAGTCCAGTCCTTTTGATCTTGCAGGCATTTCAACGATTTTGATCTTGCTGGCAGCCCAGCTGGCTGCCAGCAGAATTCGATTGCTCGATTTTTGAATTTGACCGCAGAGAACGGACATGTCAGGTGTGCGGTATGATGTTCTTTTGCAGCCTCCAGCAGGTCTTTCCTGCAATCACAAAAATGACATTCCTGAGTCATGATTCATGGCTCATGCAATGATTTGCAGCAATTTTATTTTGAAGCACAATTTCACTAAAATCCAAGAGCCCATGCCACCAGGATAGAAAAAGGTCAATTGCTGACGTCTGATTTTTTGAGATGAGGGCATGCAAGAGCACTGCAACAGAAACCGGAGGGCACTCGACGTGAAAAAGGGCAGCACTGCGTGCGCTAGCGCAGGGGTTGCAAAAAAAACGAAACATTTGAAAAAAAAACATTTGTTTTAAAAAAAATTGGATGTTTTAAAACACTTTTTTTGTTTTTAAACAGCAAGAAAAAAAACTTGTTTTAAAACAAGGTGTTTTAAAACAAATATTTTTTCCTTTTTCTTGTAAAACTTTGAGAGAAGCCCGAGTGAATGCAGCAACATACCCTGGGCAGCATGCAGGCAAAAACAAATCGAATTTGCCCATTGGCCACTGCCAGATTCCATATTATTCTGTGCACACAATGCACGTCTGGCTCCTCAACTTCACTCGTGGTTCGATATGGCGGGTACATGAATATACTCATTTGATGTGCTGGAATTTGCATCAATGGCTAACGTTCGGGATTCGGGGTGCGTAAATATTCCTGGAAATATTCCAAAATTCTTGGAATTTTCGTTGGATTCTATTCATTTCTATTTATGTATCATTGTTCAAAAAGTCAACAAAATAGCAAGAATTTATGATGAAATACAATCCAATTTTCACCAACCACGCCAAAATTTATCATTAACCATTACAATTTTGTGATGGTGATGACAAAAAACAAATATACCTATAAAATTACTCACCATTGGCCATACCCCAAGAGAAAATTGTTCAGGTGTTGACAAAAGCTAAAATTATTCCCTAATTCCTCGTACACATCCTCTATCGTTTTGTTTTCCTGTTTGTTTTTGAATGTCAAAAGTTCAAAAGGAAAGGGAATTATTACTCGCAAATTCTCAGGAAAATTAGGTACAGCGAAAATTACCGGAAATTTTGGGAATTAAATTTCAATGAAAATTGCTGTCAACAAGTGGCAAGTGAATTGCTTCCTGTTCCTAGTTAGGTATGTTCCCAAAATCATGAAAAATATTCGACAATTCTTGTTTTTAATATTAAGCCATTCAAATAGGCACTCAGCATTTGCTGGACTCATATTTGTTTTCCAATCTGGTTGTCTTTTTTTTGTTTTTGTGCGGAGTACCTTGGTATGCCTTTCCATTTTGACTCTCTACTAGGGATGTCCATTCTTAGTTATTAACAGTACCTACCCACCTACCGAATGCCTGACCTATTTTAAGATTTGCATAGGTCTCTGTTTTTATTTTACTTCCATCCAAGATCATAAAATGCATGTGTTGTGTTTGATGCTTTGGTCATATCATTTGTGGTGGGATAACATTTCTCAAGAGGTTACAGACAGAAACAACCACTTGCCATTGAGTCCTCAAAATCCTGCTTTCTTCCGATTTCTGATCACCTGCTCCTTCTTCATGGTGTTTCGTGTTTAAAGGTTTTCCTATTTGGTTTCTGGCAACTGGACAATCGTGACAAATGGCAAATCATTCGCGGTTTAAAAAGAAATAAAGTTCATGATCAATGATCATGATCAAAAATAGAAATAGAATAGAATGATGTGGATATTCCCAAAGTTGTACCAAAAAAGGAACATTGCCATAAACTATGTTCTTGGGAACAACATAACGACACTGGGTAACAACATGGGATTTTGCTATGACCTGTGATATTCCATTTCAGAATCTTATCGATTTTGGATACAGATGCAGATGGTGCATCATCGGCTTTGGTCGACCATAAACGCAGTAGAGAACATTTAAACGGTCGGCCATGTTGATATTGTCACATGTTTTGAATATCCATTGTTTTTTCTTGCAAGTCATTTTTCAATGAAATGAGCACACCATCAAGTGGTTGTTTAAGTTTCGAGGGTGTGTGAGATTTTGAGGTTTGTGATGGTGTGTCGTGGACATGATTATGGAGTGAGGAAAGGCGAAAAACTGTGGAAAATGATAGATCGGAGTGATTTTGAAATTCCACTTATTCAGCGGAACCAACTTGATGACACCGAAGAGCTGGAGTTGATAAGTGAAAGTAATGGTGAACATGATCAAGGCAAAATTCTGTTTTGTTCGTTATTTTTCAATTATTGTGCTTTTACTTTAGTAGGTACCTACCAAGATAAAAAAACGATTTGTTTGGTGAAATTTGTTCAGTAAAATTATTTTTTTCATCATACCTATTATTCATCTTCTGATTCAATTCTGAGAAGGTAGCTACTGCCATTTTTGACCTGCAAATAGACTTGTGACACATTTGACATGTACGTGCATGCTTCTTTTTTAATATTTAGAAAAAAAAAACATGCAAGAAAACATTTTTTTTTACAAAATAAATTTTTTTTTGAAAATGTTACTGGTGTCAAAGTTAGCCCATTTCCAAAGGAAAAATTTGTTATAAAACAATTTGATGAAAAACACCTGTTTTTGTTTTAAAACAAACTGTTTTGAAACAAAAATGTTTTTTTTTCAAAGCCCCGTTTTAAAACGTGTTTGAAACAATGTTTTAAAACAATTTGTTTCGAAACAAACAACCCTGCCCTTGCGTGCCCCCCACTTTAAGCCCTGGTGTGCGTTCTTTACAAGGGAGGCATCAGCAGGTGGATGACACCTTTGTCCAAAGTTGCTTGAAGGACTAGGTATGTATTTTCCACGTTAGCAAATCTGCAGTGGGTGATGAATAGATAGTTTAGGCCTATGTTAGTGGAGCTGGGCAGGCTTACTTAAAATTGTTTCTAAAAATGAGCAGAAGTGATAAAAATCACAATTTTTCTCAATCATGCTTGAAAGTATTTATATTACTCCAACTTAATGCTTTCCTTTGGCTGCATTGTTATTTTTGTCTTTTGTAGGTCCTAGCATTGGCAATATTATCCTTCAAGCAGTTCTAGTTTTCATGAATGCTACACATAGGCTATCTGCTAAAAGTTGATCGAGAGCCACTAGGTGGTACCTCGGATGTTGGAACCATTACAGTTGGGAATCTGTGATATTGGTCCACACTGGAAAATATTTTGCTCTGAAGATGTTCTCATCTTGGAGATCAAACAACAGTTCCCCCTTGGTCTGTCAGCAGTCACCATCCAAACAGGCTTCAAACAACAATGGGGTATCGTCTTCTCAACAAGTGACCAGTACGTGCTTAGAATCTATTTCTGACCAATTGAAGCGGGCATCCATGAAGGAGTTCGAATCACCATCAAAAACCTATTCACCATCTGCATATGGTGCAACGAAAGATCCACTGAAATTACAATTGAATAATTCCATGAAAAATGCATTCCAGAGTGATAGGGAACCACCTGGTTCTCAGGTTAAACCCAATTCAGTTATTGGTCTCCCAATGAATGTGACACTTCAGAATACTGCAAACAACAGTCCTCACCACAGGATCAACAATTCTGGCACTGCCGACAATGTTGCCAACAAACAGTGTTTTACAAGTGCTGCATCGAAAACACCGAGCATACCTCATCAGCAACAGCACTGCTGCACATCGTATGGTCCTGTCGAAAATGGTTGCCAGCCACCACCTCCTCCATATCCTTCAACCTACCAGCACCTGATCAATGAACAGAGAAATAGTCCAAGGTCAAGCTTCAGTTCCCAGGACTCCAGGCATTCCAGTCCACGAACGAGCTTCACCCACTCAGTGGAAAACAGTGGCAATTTTGAGCATATGGCCATGCCACATGGATCACTGCCTGTTTCTGGCTCAAAGGGAACTCCTCCATATGATGCACCACCAATTTACGAGAATATTCAAGAAATGTCAGCTCTTAAACGATCAACAGGTTCAGCCGGAAGGGATCCCTTGTCTTGTCAGCCACATGCCCAATTACGCCAGCCTAACACACCCCAACACCTGCTTCAGACATTGGCATCTCCATGCAAAACTCCAGGAAATGTAAATGGCCCTTCACTGCCAGACAGATCAGTTCCACCTTATCGGTCTAATCAGTTGGGCGAACCAGGACCTTACGGTGGATCACCCTATTCTAGAATTTGTCACTCATCTGTTGTTAATGGGCCACATATGGCTGATTTCCATTCTACTGGCTATGGCAGCACCCATTCCAATGGTATAATGCGCCAAGAAGCTGCTTCCATGAATGCGAAGCCACCGGCTTATCCTGGATCAGCTGGTGTGCCATCAGTGCCGCCGCATCACCAGAGCATTTACCAGCAGCAGACCAGGCATGGCAGTGAACTTGGGAAAGAATATGAGTCAGGAAACATTCCAACAAAATCAGGAATGACATCATCCACCAGCGTTGACAGTGTCAGCGGGAAGAATTTGTTGCCATACAGCGTCACCCCTGCTCGGTCAAAGGTGAGCCTGTCATCACTTGTTCACAAACCGTGTTCACATGAAATATTTTTGTTTCTGAATGTGTTGTTTGCAATGATTCCACAACTTGGTTGTTGAGAAATTCCAAGAGTACTTACTTACCTATCTTCCGTGTGATCTAATGGGAAAGCAATTCTGTCATTTTGGTCTCGCATAGGTACATTTGCAATAGTATTCACAAAAATGTCACATCGCTGAGCTACCCACATTTCAGAACCTGTTTTTTTGCTGACATCAGCATTTACCCAGACAGTTAACAATTTTTTTTACTCAGTGTCAAAATTACTTTTAGGGTTAGCAAGCCGCCGACTATGTGTGCAGGCCGCCAGGCCCTGTTGAATAAAATGCTGAAAAGATGCCCCACTGCCCAGGTAGGCCTGAGCATGCTCATAGGTGCAGCCATTTCTTCAGGTTGGCAAAAGAACAGTAGGCACATCTGACTGTGGCTAAAATTGAAATGTCTCATGCCTGCAAAAGCTACTTTTTAGGGGCACTACCCAGCCTCAGACATGTGCGAAAAGCAAAACCACTGAGGTGGAAAAATCGCTGACAAACTGGTTGATTTGTCGACTGAATAGACTAAGAATGGCTGTTTTTATCGAAACAATAGCCGACCGATTTTTATCAATAATTATTCGAATCTTTGTTTTTGTTGTTATATGAATTTTCAGGGTCCGACTGCAGCAGAAAAGAAAATTGAAGAACTAACTAAACTGTTGGAAGAAGAGCTAGAGAAGCAAGGAGAAGAGGGAGAGTATTTTGGTAACAATCTACTTTTGATTCATTTGTTCTACTCATCTTGCAATTGTTTTTGTTCCTTAATATGTTCCACACATATGGAAACATGGTTTTTAAAAGAAACTTCCCAATCTTTTGCTGAGAAACACGGAACATTTTCCTTGTTATCGAGATTTGTAGAAAGCAAATTGCTGTTCCGATTGTTAAGTTATGCTCACGTAACAAATTAGCTTGTGGATTCAAGAACTGGTTCGATTCGCATTCTGGAATTGATTTTGTTTCATACGTGCAGTACAACTGGTGTCTGACTGTTGCACTGATCTTCCAAGCTGATCCATATG
>JASGXE010018899.1:0-10199 GCA_030068105.1 Sinentomon sp. SZTP_YWyxl
GTTTAGACCATCGACACTATCTTTGGGGGACATCGTCAAGATACGAGTGTACCAGAAATCCAAGGCTATTGACAATGTTTGTGGGAAAATGTTGGATCCCTACAAAGGTCCTTTTATTATCGTGGACATTAACGAAAGGGGGAATGTGACCGTGAAGCCGTGGAGAACGTTAGGGAAAAGGGTTGTGATTGCGATGGAACGCGTGTACAAGTATAATACGTTACCCGATTGTCCGATTCATCCTAATTCACATTCAAAGTTTTCGTGTGTGCATTTTCAGGTTTCTTCTGAGCTGATCTCGACCGACGACGCCCGAGATCCATCGCATGTCGTAGGGTCAGTGGAATCAGGTAGTTCCGAAGAGCAAAACACTATTCTGGAGTTGTCTGCGGATGACGGCGGTGGTCAATCACGCTACAATTTGAGACCGCGACAATCCAAAGAGCTACCAAAACGTCTGCGAAAAGATAAGTTTTAAACAGATTTTTAACATCCTGACCACGTAGCCAAATTTGAGTTTGACCTGGGGGAGATCAGGTAGGGGAGCAGGGATGGGGCGATGTACGTCCGGTTCTGGCCAATTTACCGCCTGAAGGCGTGGTGCCAGAGGGTATGAGAAGTCTTGTTCCTGTTCTTTTTAGTTGTGATTCTCCTTGCTCTATTCAATATTGGTTGCTTGTCATTTTAATCTGTCATTGTCTTTGTGTTCACTTTTTGTGTCCAGTCAAGATTTTAGTTATTATAACGGCGGTTTTAGTGTGTTTATTTTCTTGGTTTTTAACAAAATGACTCAACATCTAGTCATTTCAGTGCCATATTGTAATATCGTTCCGAGCACTATCAAGGTCACGGTCGGGGCAGGATTTAGAGGCTTCAAACGGTAATCTGGATGTGAAGTGGATGTAGTTGCAGGAAGGGATCCAAGTTCCATCATTTTTTTTTCTTGTTTTTTTTCTAGAGTGTTGGAATGTAGCACCAAACTCATTTATGGTAAACACTGTGTTTGGCGCTATCATTCTTTTCAGCGCGCATGAGTCAGGGTCAACGTATTCAGGCCGAAAATTGGAATAATAATTGTGCAATGAAAAATCGATTTTGACAGAGAGCCTGCTTTCAGCTGCAATGCAAGCGATTCCGGACTTGGAATTTGGAATTGCTGGAGCAAAATACTTCATCCAGCGCTGTGGTCGATCCTTGAAGTTTGCCATCTGTGTTCTGTTGTAGTTTGCGAAGGAGCCTCCGAAGCCCTTAACTGGGCATTTTGTCACGAGCTGACATTCTCGGGCCAGGATCCCTAAATTACCACCAGCTGGTCATCATTGGCTTGAGGCCAGAGTTGATCCTGCGGAGTTGACAATCCTCAGCATCTCAGTCAGGGCTTGTGCTGCAAAGGCACCATTGCGAAGAACCAGTGAACGAACCACTGAGTTTGTGCCGATCATGATGGACTGAGCAATCTCAGATAACCGACAGGATAGGTTCGGCCACCCTTTTATCGATCGCCAGTGGCGGCATCTTAAGTGTTCCGGTTACCAATAGTATCAGGTGGAGCGTCGGAGACAAAAGTTAAGTGGATCCGAATCTAGCGAATTGATTGTTCGCCTGTTTCCATCGCAGTGAACTCTAAGGGATCCTATCAGTGTAAAATGTGCTTTTTCTCAATACAAGGCTTTTGAACATCCCTGTAGTGTCGTTTCAATCGTGCACACTCACAGTTCGCAGTTCGCAGGCAACAGCACCTTGGTGGCCCTTATAAGAGCCTGAGTCCGGCAATATTTCTTCTACAGTGGCCCGACTGTTGCTGTAACTGAAATGGGCACACTATTTGCAAATAAATCCGTTATTATTAGCTTAAACTATGCATCTATCGTGTGACAACATTGTTAAAACATGTCGATTGTCTATTATATACTACATGAGATTATGAATTCAAAAGACCAATGCTAAAACTGCAAACAAGATCCGCCGACATTCCTAACACTCACCTCTTAAAAATTTTGACGCTCTTATCACTCTAAAACTCTTCTCAGAAATCACCTCTTGACACTCTTAACACTCCAAATTCTCGTTCCGTGGGGAGGTCAACAACGTCTTTAGGCCAATCCGAAGTTGCGACGTAGAAAATTTTAGCAATCTACTTCAATGGCAAAAATTTACTCCGCAACTTCGGATTAGTCCGGAGTTCAACTCCCCACGGTTAATGCCTTAAACACACTAAACACTCTCAACAGACTAAACACTCTTCTTAACACTCACCTCTTGAGGTCATTCTCTTTGCATTTTAGCGCCAAATTGAAAACGAACTTGGCCAGTGGTGAACTCTGCCTGACCTTTGTGATGACCTTATCGTATAGTCTATTGAAAATCCTGGGCACGGCTGGGAACATGGTAGGCTTCAAAATTTGAATATCATCCAGAAACTTCTGAAGGTCACCACTGAAGTAACCTATTGCAGTTCCAGACGCGAGGTATCCCAGCTGCAAATCACAAGCATGTCAATGTGTTATGTTTCGGTGACTTCTCCAGAAATAAGAAGGACAAAAGAACGAAAGGAAAGAAGTTTCCGACCGATCAAATAGCTTTCATTACGCCTTGAAATCCCCGGAATTTGCAAACCCTGTTCTCCCCCAACGTTATCTGCACAGTTGAACTTGTGAGACTGACGCTCGATGGCATTTCCAATACTTGGCGTAATGTTTGCGACTGCCGAAAAACATTATGACACTCGTGTGAGGGGAAAGTTGCATTTAGCACTGCAGAAATTAGACGGTCCTGCACTCGTATTGTCCAAACCTTTAAAGGTTTGGATAATCTCTCCCATGTACCATGACTTTAGGTTGACGCGTCATATCTATGGTTTTCTGGCTCAATTTCGTTCAGACGGGCCTTTCATCCAATCTTAATCTTGATTTGCGCGTACAAAGTACACGTAAACTTGAGTCCTTGCCCTCGCGGCATACCTATTAAGTTTCTTTTTGGTTATGAACACTGGGCTCCAGCTATTATCCAGAAATGGAAGGTTATAGTTCATAGCTAAGTTGGACATTACCCTTGTCCCGTAGTCCCCGTGACGGTTGCAGCCCGGACAGTAACAGGCCTATGAGAATTCAAAGAAATTTCCAGTGAACTAAATTTTTCTAAGAAATTCTTTGCGACCGTTCTGTCTGACAATGCAGTCCGCTATAAAGGATAATAATTCACTCAAACCATAAGCGCTGTTTTCAGAAAAAATAAACCGTCTGTTATTTTTCGACAGATTTCGCTCGTCTTGGAAAGGACACTGTATGTGGGCATTTTATCGTTGATAGTCCTGACATGATCTTCTGCCCTGATAAGAAATTGGCCCAATTAAAAGGTCAATTATCGGCTTCCTCCATTGGAGGCACTTATCGGTTCCTTTCTAAACCAACAACGGGTCTTCATGTGAGGATGCTTGCCTTTCCAAACCCTGATGTTGTCGTCAGGCGTACAAGGAAGCTCGCTGAGCCACTTCTTGATGGTTTGGCTCGCCCATTTCTGTTTAAAAAACATATCTTTGCACAAAAACATCCCATATGGAAAGATTCGTGACGTACCTCTGCCGATCGTTCCAGCACATGAGCCAATGGCAAATATGATATCAGAACATCTTTTTCGTTGTATCCCACTTGATCCATGTGGAACAGAACCATCTTGATGGCTTCCACGATGTTGCTGTGGGTCAGCATAACTCCTTTAGGTGTCCCTGTCGTGCCTGATGTGTAGACGACTGCGCAAAGATCCGATGGCTGAGGCGGCTTTGAGAACACAAGGCATAAAACATGTTTTGAAATAGAAATAAAGAATAAAATATTGTCTGATCCGATTGATTGCGGGATTGGAACTCACCCCTGGCGACTTTGAGAGCATACGTGTGAAAATATGATTGAATTCGAAGTAAAAATACACATTGTCCGATCAAATTGATTGGATTGAAGATCATCCCTGGCGATTTGAGAGGGTGTGCGCAAAAACATGTTTGAAACAAAAAATAGAACACATTTTCCGATCAGATTCGTTGGGATTGGAACCCAACCACTCCAGACGGTTTTCAGAGCGTGCACATTAAACATGTTTGAAAGAAAAATAAAAAACAAAACACATTTTCCAATCAGTGTTTGGGATTTTGGAACCCACCCCAACTTAATGTTTCGGGTTTTTCGCTTGCGATATTGTCTCTTCCAAAAGCAACTCTTCAACAGTCAAGGCAGCATTCCGTTGGAGGGATTTGGGGAGATTCAAACCAGCAAACGTTCCCTGAGACGAAAAAATTGGCAAGTCTTGGCCTCTGCGATTTTCCATTTCCACGTGAGAAAGCAAACAAAATTCAGGCGGTTTGAAAAGTATCCACAGATTTGAAAACTATCCATAAAAACAAGCACATAGGTGGTTTTAAAACTATCCACACTTCATCATATCAACTCCCTTTCTCCAAAAATATCATTTCCAGGCCAATCTCCCTCACCTTGTCATCGACAGGATTCTCTCTTCCCCGTTTCAGGACCTCGTCGAATGTGTGAATCGCCACGTTCATAGTCTTACTCTTGATCATTGTGTCATTTTCAACGGGCTTGATAGAGATGATTGTCTTCAGACATGGAGGAGCCTTCGTGAGCAGTCTCTCGGCGCAGGCTGTGTCTTCGACAATGACCGTTGAAATCTGACCTTTCGGAGAGATAAGATGGAAAGACTCTCTTTGGTGAAATGGAATCTGTTTTCACGGAATCTGAAAAGCCATGCTCGCTAAAAGCCCTTACCGCAATACAAAATCCGGGTTTTGAAATAGCCGTCATAAAAATCCCAGGGTTTTCTCAGGGAATAATGCGTGATTGTTTGCCAACACGGGAAACCTCACCAGGCCCGGACACTGGAAGGATTGACAGACCTTTACCCATGAAGCTCTTTCTCGATTCAGTGGGTGGTGGTGCATGGCCGTTCGTGGTTGGTGGAGTGATCTGTCGCACTTCCCGCAAATACTTCTGAACATGGAAGTTCGTCAGGTCATGAGGCGCCACAAGAATTATTTATTTTTATTATTTTTTTTTTATTTTTTTTTTTTTATTATTTGATTTGTTTTTTAAAGATCGGCATTCCTAGGGAAATGGAAAGTCGCTCCAACATCCTCAAGCTTTTTAAAGGAAAAGCGTCTAGCTTTTCTCAAAAAAGAAGCTAGAAGCTTCTTTTAAGCTTTTTAAGACTCTTTTCATCTTCCAGCTACTGATTGGAGAAAGCACAGTGCATGTTATGTTAGGACATCAAACCAGTTTTTTGATTGCCTGACAACTTGAGCCGCATGAGACATTGCATTCGAGTAAGCGTGAAACTTCTTCATATCCTGCTTGACTTGGTTGTCGTCTGATGCACCTATGCATACTGGCGGCGGAAAAAGATTACCCATACATGTGAAACATTTCCATTCTTGAGATTTTAGCAAAAACTCCATGCCGTAGAAATAAAATATCCGCTTTCATCACTAACGTTAAAATCTGACACCTCTAGAAAGCTCCGTTGCAATTTGGCGCTTTAATTTCTACAACTGCATAAGAGTAAAAAGAAGAAAAAAAGTTTCGGAGGCAACAGTTAGATGGGAAAAACACATGCGTGGGTACATTAATTCCGCCGCCACTATACAAAAGCCTGAGCTTTGGAATTTCTCTTATGGTCGGGGAGTTATGGCGGACCCTGTACATGAGGAAGGCTCATGTGGGTTGAACCGAGTTTCCTCGGCTCATCTTCTTCTCCCGTTGCGGTCACACAAAAACACAAAAAGCGCTTACGCAGGCCGAACTGATAAATCATGTCTTTCCAATTATTTCAACTCGTGACTTTCAATGAGGTATCTTCGAATACCTGTGACCATACCTGTAAGACCATGGGCTGCATACAGAGCAATTTAAGACCTTGCCATAGACAAAAACTCGAATTTTTCAGTGCAAGTCCAATTCCAGTATTTTCATGACCCAAATTTACAGAAAAAAAATTTTTCCCCGATTTCTAAGTGCAATCCGAAAACAATAAATATTAATTTTGAAATGAAAAAGAACTTTTATTTTTTTGCAAAATTTGTGCGGCTAGCTCTCGATATACAAGAGCCGAAGAGACAACAGCTCTTCCAACCCCCTCCCAACATCCCTTTGTTGGTACTGTGATGCAGTTGCCAAAGGAGTGGTGCCCTCTTGTGGGAAGATTTCGAATGGCACAACAGGTCGCTTTTGGAATCACCCGACTGATTTTTCTGGTCAAAACTTTCAGCGTCGAAGGGCAAACAAGAATGAAACTTCGCGAAGTTAGATTTTTCGAAAATCAGCGTTTGGTAACACCTGAGAGCTATTACGAATATTTTTCTGCGATTTTTTGAAGACTGGGTGCTTTTTCGTAATCGCTATACCTGCTACAGTAAATTTGCAAAATATGCACAAATTTCTTTTGCATCCCAACGCAGAATTGAAATGGCCATCTCTACTTTGTTGGCTTACTCTAGAAATTCCGGGCTTTGGAATCCAGAATGAGAGAAGATCAACTTATGCATTTCATACAGAAAGAACACTCTAATCTTTCGACAATGCAGATTCTACCAGAATTGGAGTAGGCTAACAAAAGAGAGCTGGCCCAGTTCAATTCCAGATTGTCGTTTTCCGAATACGGTGCAGTTGTTTCTTCAGTTTCCCAAAAAAGATACTTGGCCTACTCCAATTCTTGGCAGACCAAATTCCATCCCTCCTCCACCCGAATCATTTCAACGTCATTAACTGATGCCAAACCTTGGTCAATAATTGTCCTGCAGGCATCCGGTCCCAGCGTGTCGTAGAGAGCTATAAGGACCATAGAATGGTTGTAACAGCCCTGTTCGGTTAAAGCCCATTCGGGGCAGTTCCTGCAATAGATCCCGACAAACGTGTCGTTGCTTGTTTCAGTCCGAGGTGGACCAGGCCCGAACCAAAGTCAGTGCTTATCCTGATGGCCTCGTCGTAGCTGATCCACTCGTAAGAGTCACCAACCGCCTTCCGAGACAGTTGCCACCTGTTGGTAAAAACGAATTATTAGACTGGTTTAATTAAGACGGATCACGTTTGGCAAATTCGTTCTGATGGATTTCTCGTCCGCTGTGGGAGTGGGTGAACAATTACTCGTGTTTTGCTATTCCTCATTTCCCTCCTGACAAACATCCGTCACTTTTATTACTGTGGGGAGTTCGTCAGGAATAAAATTTGCTTCGGTCGCAAATTTTTGACCCTGCCCAGCCGCTTTTGAAAATGGTGAGGAAGAGGCAAAAATTTGCTACCGAAGCAAATTTTAATCCTGACTTGAACTCCCCACGGTCATTAAAGTTTTGCTCGGTATCCGTTTGACAGATAAATCTTGAAAATTATGCAGTCGAACGTGGCGCATTTTCTTGGCAACAAAATCTCCGAAGCCCGTCGAAAAATTTAGGATATTCAGCTTTTACTTCAGTTACAGGGGAACAGCCCAGTTACAGGGGAACAGTTTCGATCGCCACCTGTGTGAGAATAAGACAGAATCTGCGACTGCATGCTTGTTCGTTTGATTTTTATTTCTTGCAGATAATTGAATCGGTGAGAATCAAAGGTCACATGTCCACATGTTGGCCAATTTGAGTAAAGAGCAGAAAAATGTATGCCATACGTATGCATCCACAGTTTGTTATCAAAATGGCTGTTGTCCGACATTCGCAAACGCCTGAAATGGCTGAAATATTCAGTTCGAAATTCTGCTTTGGAATCGAAATGTCGATAAGTCCATGACGACATGACCTTTTCGTAAAATTGTGATTTGTGGACATATGACCTTTTGATTCTCGCTGATTCAATTGTATTTGAGAACGTTTTTTTGTAAAATCAAATTTTCTGCCCAGACCGACCCGGGGATGCACGTGCAGCCCGGAGGCACTTGATGCTCCACTGAACAATCTCCAGCAAGCAACTATTGTGACAGAGTGTGAATGTCAAAGGTCAGAATTTTGAACAATAAAAGCCAACAAGTCTCACTTGTATTTTTGGGACAGCCTGTTTGAAAGTCCACTGAAAGTACCTGTGTTGATCAAATGTGAATGTTTCCAAAAAATGTTGATATTATCACTCAAAAGGCTTGATTCAAAATCTAACAACAAGACGTTCGTACCTCGTAGAATCGCTCCGTTACGGATGCAGTCGTAAAGAGTTCGGAGGTCTTCAACTCCTGGCTGCGACTGTATCTTCTGGAAAGAACCTCTCGCCATTCTGCTGGTCCGGATCACCGAATCCCCATCCTGTCACAGGGTGATCAGAAAGTTTGTAAACAAATATGTTTTCCGTATCGTTTGAACGACATTGTGAGACGTCAGGTAACGTTTTGGCCTCGATTCCATACGAATTTACGAATATCCAGGGGTTCCCATCGAAGCGCACAGAAACAAACTTTGGCGCGTGTTTTAAGGCGCAGAGGAAATTATGAGTCATCAATGACGTCACCTATATTTGGCCCAGTTCTCAACAACAGATTCAGAATTTAACCCGCCCCCAGTTTTACTTTTTTTTTTATCCAAAATGGATTCGCAATTAAAGGAACCCACAGAGTGATTTGTTATCAATGAACAAAATTCTGGCGGTCAACCCCTTTTCTGAGACGAGTTCTGACGAAAAAATAGATTAAACTGTGCTTCCTCGTGCGATTAATTCTGAAAGCAGTGCATATGGCTGCCATGGTTTTTTCTTTAAAAAAAATGGAGGATACCTGAAACTTCTTTTGAACGACAATGATGTCGACAAATTTGACACGAAGTGACGTGTGGTTGTGATGGAACATTTCTACCACGGAGAAACGGGGGAAGTCATACACATTCAGATGTTCTTGTCGGACCCAAATCGTCAAACGGAAATGCCGGCACGGTTTGGCACGTTTTGGTACGTTTTGATGCATTTTAGTGCGTTTCCTGTGCAACAATTGTGGAATGGAGTGAGCTGAAGCATTTCTTGAACAGAAAACTACATAGAACTCCAATCGCAAACAGGATGGCTCACCTTTCCGCAGACAAAGCTCTGGTTGTCCGCTGGCACCCGCATTTTGACTCTTTTTGACCAGTTCATGAGCAGTGACACGAGCCCGTAGACATAGCAAATAATTTCCGTAAGCATTCTGTCAAATGTGAAAGTCACTATACAACACGTAAGAGCAGACACAAATCGGGATAACAGGCCGAAGTTAGCCGCAACCAGTGGAAAATTTGATGAGTAGCCTAATTGTTGTGGCCTATATTTTAACCTACAGAAAGTTTAAGTCGATATGTGCATTTCGTATTGCCATTTTATTAATCAATACAGCTTGGCCAAGTCGGCCATAGATTGACAGTTATGGCGCTTGGCTCTCACCAAAGCAAATGCCATCCGCAAGCACCGCAATGTAAACCAAAATAACCGCAGTGTGGCGCACTTGGCACCCCCCTACAAATAAAAAGGTGTCCCAGTTGGTTGGCTTATCTATACGAAATAGAAGTAGGTAGGTCAGATCCGTCCCACCGTCTAGAAGCATGAAACCAGCACAATTGTTTTGTTTTAGACATACATACAGGGTTTTTCTGAAAGGTGGAGCCAATTTACAGGACGTGTTACTGATGGTCATGTGAATCAAAGTTATTTATAGTCACTGATGATTTGCGCTCCCGGCTCCGACCCTCTTTTCCCCCGACATGGGCCCCGAAAGCACCCAATATGGGCCCTTTGAGGAAGAGTAAGGGTTGGCTTGACTTCATCGCACAATCCTCATCGGTTTCGCACACTGCTTCTCTTGGCCCAACCAAAAATAAAAGTTTCAAACAAAAATCCATTTCGACCTCATGTTTTGCACAGAGCTTCGCCATACCAAGCTAAAATAAAAGTTTCACCACAAAAATGCATTCCGACCAAAAATGCATTCAGATCACACACTCTTGTTGACTTCCCAACAAAATATTTCCGCTCGAATCCACGTTTCCACTGGTTCCGGATATTTCAGAAGCAAGAAGAGGCTTCGCTTTTCTTTAGTCTTTAAACGAAGAACATCCATGCAGAATTGCACCGTGGAACTGCTAACCAATCATTTTGCAACTGCATCAGCACGAAACAACGGCCAGAATGATCAGCAGAAAAAGAAAACAAAGGGCGAGCCGCGGAAAAATAAAAGCAAGACACACATTATTCGTGCAGGGA
>JASGXE010018902.1:0-10938 GCA_030068105.1 Sinentomon sp. SZTP_YWyxl
TGGGCTGGGGGAAAAGAATATCCAGGAACCAAATTATGTGCACGGATCTTGACTCTCATTTTTCTCTAGCTCTCTAGCTCACAAGAATGAAGTCACACTCCAAACAGCCAACCTATCCATCTTCCCCGAACCGCTTCAAAGTCGAAAATTCTTCGAAAATACGGTTTTTTGCTATTTTCGCCATTACAAAATCAC
Source organism: Sinentomon sp. SZTP_YWyxl (assembly GCA_030068105.1). Classification (NCBI taxonomy): domain Eukaryota; kingdom Metazoa; phylum Arthropoda; class Protura; order Sinentomata; family Sinentomidae; genus Sinentomon; species Sinentomon sp. SZTP_YWyxl. The sequence continues at coordinate 196 of JASGXE010018902.1, forward strand.
TTCCTGATATTTCACTTGCTTTCACGGTCTGAAACATATTAAAGAACCGCAAATTAAAGGCAGAGATTACCTACCCCACTTAAGGGCTTCGGAAGCTCCTTCACAAAATTCAGCAGACACGGATGGCAAACTTCGAGGATCACAGCGCTGGAAGAAGTGTTTTGCTCCGGCAATTCCAAATTCCAAGTCCGGAATGGCTTGCATTGCAGCTGAAAGCAGGCACTCTGTCAAAAACGATTTTTCATTGCACAATTATTATTCCATTTTTCGGCCTGAATACGTTGACCCTGGCTCCACGCGCGCTGAAAAGAACGATAGCACCAACAAACACAGTGTTTACCATAAATGAGTTTGGTGCTACAGAGGACTGCGGTATCTGATCCCGAACTCTTGCTGTCTCGCACCCGGAAACTCTTCTCTGTTGGCCAAGTGAGACACGATGGAGAAACATTCCTGTTGAAGGTCACTTACATATGGCATTTCTCAAAATCACGGAGTCAAAACATGCCCTTTGTTAGATTTTCTTGCCGAAACCTGCGATTGACGATTGGGAGAGTGGACAGGCACCAGTTTTGGCATGGTTTTGGGCTGAAAATTGGGGGGATGGGCAGGGCAGGAGACGGATGACAGGAACTGTTTTGTTTCTCGCCAAAGGCAGTTTTTTTTGTTTCAGATCAAAGGAAAAATCCGGCCCCTGGCCTTTCATTCCGCCGCTGAGGTCAAACCAATCGTGTTTTTCGGAAAATGAACTCCAACAATGATGGCTTTCTTGGCTTTATAATACCGCCAGATGCGATGCAGAGACACAGCATTATTGTGGGGTTGGGGTGGCCGACCAACAAAAAGACTCTGCTGACAGATTGACTCATGCAGGCACACACACGAAGATTCAGATTCACGGCTTGGTCCAACAATTGGTTGTTTGGCAAAACGAAATGGAAGAAAGCAACGCACACCAAAGATTTTGTCGAATCGGTGGTTTGGCAAATCGGTGGCATTGTTGGAAGGATGGGGTCGGCGTCGCCCACCACACAGGCAGTTTTGAGCTGGAAGTTGGAGCCAGTTGATTGAAGTGAAAAAGCACGTCGCGTGTGGCCCACACACTGCCGGAGAATAAGGACTTTCATAGATAGGGAGATATCTGATTGCGCGAGAAAATGCATGACAAAGGTGTGAAAGAGGCGGTGGAAGTAATCACATATCTACCCACAATGAAACAAGCAGTCTCATGATGGGCCTTTCAAAGGAAAAAAAGAAAAAGCGAGAAATCGACCGTGTTAATGTGTGCGCATTATTGTTTGAAAAAGCACTACGCACTACTGACAGCAAAAAGAGCAAATCAGTACTGAAGAGGGTAATGCTGCGATGCCAACAATTGACATTTTCAGGCGCCATGACCTTCTCTTCTCGCAGTCACGTGTCCGCCAAACGAGAGACATATTTTCGAGGAAATTTTCATTTGTGGCAAAAACAGGAATCACTGGATATTGGGGGAACGCATCATTCAGCGTCACCCTCACCATGCGTGTAGGCACTCAATATTCCTCCCACTGTTACATTACCACACAGTGAAAAATGTCCCAGGTGTTTGCAGTGTGGAGTGGAAACGAGGTGCATACTGGCAAGCGTGATTGATTGTCGATCAAGAATCGCGGCTGTTCACTTTGATAAGATAATATCTCCACCGTTGGGGTTGCCAGAATTTTGTAATCTTTTGGGAGAGGTCAATGGCCTTACACGTTACTTGTCGTACGTGCATATTTTTTTCCAATCCACTTCCGCATACGCGTCTCTGATTGGTTGTTGGGAATTCCAGCCAATTTCAACATCCAATTTTCAAAACCTAACTTAACCAAACCTAACCTGACCTAACCTAACCCTATATTGCAGCTCCAGAAAGAGTTGCGAAGCGGTGGCAAACACGTCAAATGGCAAAAAGCGGTGGCAAGGCAAAAATCCCAAAATTGATGACGTCACAATTTGAGACGACGTGATTGGCTGTTGCGAGCTCCTGGTCCGCGGAAGTGGATTGGAAAAAAAATTATGCGTCGTACGTTCTTCGAACCCACGACCTGTCATTTCTCCGTTTTCAAGCTCAAGACAGTGTTTTCCAAAACAGCACTGCTGAAGTCGTGAAATGACACGCAACAGTCCTTCATTATTTGCACTCTTGCTTCTTATGAGACCTTAATGACAACATCAGATTTTAAATTCAGAAAAACAAACTAAAAATTTGAAAGAAATAATTACGTTCTCGTCGGAAATCAGGCGGCTTTCAAATGGTGAAGCAACTATCAAATGACTTTTTGGCATAGGCCCTATTCCACCATCTCTCTTCTTTATCTTCGACGGATCATCATTGAAGATGATAGCTATTGGAAGCCATTGAAACGTTTACATGGCAAAAGCTGTGTTTAAAGCTATTGAAGATGAGTGGAATCAGCATTTGACCTCGTTGCGAATTAGTCATACCCGTGGGGTGATCTAGTGCCGAGATTGCGAAGTCAATGTTTATCATTTCCATCGAAGCTTTAATGGCAAAATATTGGTACTTCTTAATCGTGGATTAGCGTTATAATCCGCACTGGATCCCCCCATATTACGTGTTACATGATCACTAGTCTTGTGTCAACGCAAGGTTGCCCTTCTTATGAGTCACCGGCCGGATGGCAATCAACTCAGAATGAATCAACTCAGAATCAATTCAACCAACGATACGTTGAAAACGAAGTCAGTCGTCAATTTTTGTTTCCCCTTCGCGATTAATTTTTTTAATGCGTCAGATTTAATGAATGCATCAGAACTGTCCTCCAACAGGAGTGAAGATGAAACTATTTCTTGAGAATTTTCACAATACTTGGCCAAGCGCCTGAATGGTGCCGTCGCGAGGAACAACGGGGTGCTTTTCCATTTTCAACACTCCACTTGTAGAAAGAGAAAAAACACGACTTTCACTTTCAATGATGTTGTTCCATTACTTTTTCCACAAGCTTTTTGAATGGAACGCACCATTTCTGTCCGCATACTTTTCCAAATTGTTCCTTGTCTGCAATTCTCTTTGTCCTTTGGCACGTTTTTTTGCAGGTAATTTTGTGATCGATGAAAACAAAAAAAATATGTTCAAGGTGCGGCAGACAAAATTCCAATGATTCGGTCAGCTCAATCACCCTCCATTTTCTTTTTTGGCACCTTTTTGCCGTCAGAACACGTCATTGCTTGATTGTTTTAATAATTTTTTAAAATACTTTTTAATAGTTTTTTCTTTTTTAATAGTTTTAAATAGATTTTAATAGTTTTTTCACGTCATTGCCGATTATTAAAGCACGTTGCAGAAATACTCGCTCCTTTTTTGGAAATGTTGTTCATAAAAAATTTCGAAACTCAAACATTGCCAGCGGAATTTAAACTTGCAACTGTTGTTCCCATCCTCAAGCGTGGTAAGCCTGAATCCGACCCTCTCTCTTACCGTCCAATCTCACTTCTTTGCAGCTGTATTAAAATCCTGGAACGCCTTATTCACCATGAAATACTAAATGTCTGCTCTTCAAACAACATTTTATCCCCTGCCAGCATGGATTCCGCCGGGGTTTTTCTTGCACCACACAGCTTCTCGGGTTTGTACAGGATATTGCAGAATCCCTTGAGTCCAAACTCCATGTTCATGCTGTTCTAATTGATTTCAAGCAAGCATTTGACCTCATACCTGACCTCACAACCTGCTCTTAGCAAAACTTTCATCTCATGGTTTTCCATCCAATCTCCTTCAACTACTCGAAAACTATTTGTCTGGTAGCTATTTTGTTGTGTCAGTCAATGGATCAAGATCAAGGATTTCTAGCCCCGTTATGAGCGACGTTCCCCAGGTCAGTGTTTTAGGCCCTTACTTTTTACACTTTTCATCAATGATCTCCCATTGAGTGCACGTTTCAAGGTCAGGATGTTCGCTGACGATGTGATATTGTATACCTACTCCCGTGTCCGAACAGCAAAACACTATTGCACTTCAGGCCGACCTTGATGCCTTAAGATCATTGGTGCCGTAGATAGGGGATGGTTCTTAACCCAGGGAAATGTTCTTGGATAGAATTCAGTAGGTGGAGCGGGGGAGGGATTCCGGCATTTGACACAATTTATTCGCTGTCGGGTCAGGCTCTTTCTCACAGTACTGTTGTAAAATATCTCGGTGTTCACTTGGACCATCGGCTTAGCTGGTCTGGTCATGTTGACGCTGTTGTTTCCAAATCTCGCAAAACTCTTGGTTATATCTTTAGAAATCTTCGGCATCCTCGGCCAATGCAAAGCCACTGGCTTACAAAACTTTTGTCCTGCCGCAGCTGGAATATGCATGCGAGGTCTGGGACCCCTTCCTTATGTGTCACATTTCAGCCCCTGAACGCGTTCAGCGCCTTGCTGTGCGCATGATCGCTGGAGATTTCAGGCGTGACACCTCTGTGTCCAACTTGCTGATAACCCTCTGAAGCCACTTATGGAGCGCAGAAAATCCAGGCGCCCAGAACTTTTTTCTAGCATTTTATCTTGACAGACACAAGTAGACCTCCCACAATCTTTTTCTCAAATTCCGTTACTTCGAAGGACTCATCACAACATTCAGGTGCAAAATCCTATCGCGCGATTCAACCCCTATTTGCACAGTTTTTTCCACGAACAGCCAGGGAATGGAATGCCCTTCATACAATTTTGCAGCAGGCCAACATTTAACCTCGGCATAAACTTGCACCTGCTCTTTTTCCTCCCGACTTTTTTGTTATTTGTTTTTCCCCTTTGCCTAAGTGAACACCGTGACAAAACGTATTGCTTTGACAATCTGGATTACCCCTCCTTTTGCATACTTCTGTCACACACCACAATATTTGCCTTTTTGGGGTAAAAGTCATTTATACGGGGGGGACACAATTGCACGGCAACAGGGAAACATTTTCAGAAAATAGCAGTACCCTTAACCGTGCAATAGTGTCCCCCCTTTGGCACCAGCATACGGCACAGGGTGTGCCTTATTTCTCTGGAGGGTGGGTAGTCGGTTGCGGTAGGTTAATTAGGCGCTTTGGACAGGTTAAGTTAAGTTCGGTAGGTTCGGTTTGGTCGTTAGGTTAGGTTAGGCTAGGTTAGAGTAGGTTAGGTCAGGTTCGGTTAGGTTAGGTTAGGAAGGTGAGGTTAGGTTAGGGTTCTCTGTCCAGTGTACTTTTACTTAAAACAACCAAATGAACCCACACTAAAAAACAACCTCGACCCAATCTTATCCAATCTGACCAAACCTAATCTAACCAAACCTAACCTAACCTAACCTAACATAACCTAACCTAACGACCAAACCGAACCTACCCAACTTAACTTAACCTATCCAAAGCGCCAAATAAACCGATCTCAACCGACTACCCACCCTCCGAAGAAATAAGGCACACCCTGTGCCGTATGCTGGTGCCAAAATGGGGACACTATTGCACGGCAAAGGGTACAGCTGTTTTCCGAAAATGTTTCCATGTTGCCGTGCAATTGTGCCCCCCCGTATGAATGACTTTTCCCCCTTTTTGTCTATTCTTTTTTATCGTTGATGATTTTTCAGTTTTAACCCTTTGACGTGTCTTGTAATGACAAGAAAAACAAACTTTTCGAAGACTTTGCGATCACTGCTTTTTTCCTGGCAAAAAACGCAGCTGTTCCAGCGAGCGCCCAGCCGGTTCGACGTCCAATACCGGCCCGTCTGCCACTCTGAAACCCGGAGAAGATGCGATGCGGGATTGTTCGGAGGCACCGGATTGTTGCTCTTGGCGTTCGCTCCCATCCGGCGTCACTCGAAACCGCTTCCTCACGTGGTGGCGTCCTGAAATGGTGGGCTGTGGGAATACTTGTGGGTCCATTGATAACCATTGCTTTCTTCTTTGGGAAAGCGGGGGTGGGAGTTTGGAAAAGAGAGAGAGGGAGTGAAGTGCTGCATCGAGGAAAGGAAACGTGACGTGACGACAGCCTCTCGACTTGTTCGACGTGTGTGAATCACAAAAGAGACTTTGAATGCGATGCAGCAAGCAATGCTTTCAGTCGCCGAATTCACTCTCGCGTGCTCTTCCCGTCCGCTGTCCCGTCCGTTGCTGCGTCCGTTCGCATCACTTGAATCGAGTGCTGCTGCCTTGCTGGCTCTGGATTATGGAAGCCTTCACCTTCAACTGCCCTTCATTTGAAGTTTTTCGGTTGCATTGGATTATTGCTTCGCACATTTTCAATGGCGTGCGTTTGCGTATCTCTTGACAAAGGCTGCGTTTCTTTCCGTGTTGGCGAAAGCACATTTACCTATCTTCTGTTTTGGTGTTGATTCAAAACGATGAACTCTTTGCAAAATGCTCGCACTTCATAATTCTCTCACAAATTGAGCACTGGTGTCACAAATCTTGTTCCTGTCACTCTGTATCCCATGCAGTGTCTCAGTGTCTCGTCAGGACAAAGTCGAAATCAATGGAGCTTCGACGTGACAATTTTTTTCAGGTGACCTGTCATGTTTCGCGAAAGTTCCCACCCATTCAGTTCAATCACTGACCGGACAAATGAATATGATCTTTCCTTTTAGCTGCCAATGTTCACTGCGCTTCTCTTGCTTGTTCGAAAAACGGAACCGAAAACGGCATTTTGTTGCATTTGTCGATGAAAATATTTGTGGGAAGCCGACCTGAAGGTTTGCCCTGTATGAAGATTGCTTCATGCAAAAATCGCGATTTTTCAGATTTGAGAAAAACTCAATGCTGCAAAAACAAAAAAATGCCCTGCTTTTTACCGAGGTAAAAATCTCACTCATCCAGAAGGCGATGTTGAGACATGGCACTTTAATTTCTACCGGCTGCAGAAGAGAATCGACAAGAATGGGAAAACATGATTGAGAACATTCATGAAATCATTTCTATGCATATGGAGACCGACAAGCTCAACTCGCAGATCGCGGGCGTGTTCCGTCATGTGTTTTGCCGTTGTTCAAGCGGATGGGATGAGGCCGCTTTGATGGAACTTTGACCTGCTTTCTCACACCTGCACGATCCTGCACTTTCGGTTGCACAATCAGGCCAATAACACGAAGTCGCTCTAAAAAAGACCACCGAAAGTTGCGATCCAAACGCCATGCATGCTATGGATGGCGTTTGACCGTTCACAAAAAAGCAGACACTCAAATCACGCACCCGCATCAATTTCCCTGACTATTCCCAAATCTTCTTGCTGCAGTGTAAATTTTCAACTTGAATTCTAGTTTTAAAATGTCACCCAACAGTGACAAATTCGATGCCAACTAAAAATGATCACCGTTTCCAACCAAAAATAACCATAGCTGATGAATAAATTGTGCCAAAGAGGAATCCGGTCAGTATGAAAACAAATTTGCGGCCCGAGATTTTTCGCTTTTGGGTCGTCAACGCGTAGGTATCAATCAACTATGACGGCTCGTCGACCCAAATTGTGAAAACCGCGAGCACATCATGGACTGCACTGATGGAGATCCCATCAGAACGCTGCATGGGATTTTTGCTTGCGATGCACCGGTACCTAGGTACCTGTGTATAGTGTAACGGAATTTAATTTAATTTAATTTAACAAAGAAAACCCGCATTAATTCGCAGGTATTATCACCGTTAAACAGTTCGTCAGAACATAAAATAGCACAAATAAAAAAAACAAAAACAAAACAAAACAAAGGTAAATCGCTAATTAATATAAACAGAGCTCTCGTGGTATCCAAAAATCAACAGTCATTCAGGTTGGTCAGGTACAGGCCGGCGAGATTGTGGTGTTACAAGAAAACTCGAAGAAGGAGGCAGAGAGTTCCAAGCACGAACAGTGCTTGGAAAGAAAGTGTGAAAATATGTGTTATTCTTTATGAGAGGTGCGGAGATATATCGGCAGTGCTGTGTTCTGCTGTGGTTTGCCACGAGGACAAAGTCAGGCGGAAGAGAAATTTTATATCTACCTGAGACGACAATGTGGTGCAAGAATTGAAGACGTCTCTCAAGCCTGCGTTGTTTCAACGTCTGAAGTCCGAGCTTGGCTAGCATGGCAGAAACACTAGAGGTGCGTGCATAGTCATTGAGAATGAAACGTGCTGCAGAACGTTGCACTTTTTCCAGAAGAACAGAATGACCCTGTGTGTGAGGGTCCCAGACAACTGAAGCATACTCAAGGTTAGGGAGAACAATTGCTTTGTAAGCTTTCAGCTTGACATCAGAATTGTCAATCTTAAGATTGTGCTGAATAGCCCCAAAAGCACGGCTAGATTTGTTTACTACGCTTTCAATGTGGCAGTCCCAGTTCAAATCACGAGCAAGAGTAACACCAAGATAAGTGAATTTCTCAACTAAAGGGATCTGGGAACCAGAAAGGCTATACTTGTGTTGTGGAATAGTTGTCGAAATATTACGACCTTGGAAAAATTCAATCACGCGGCAATTTTGGCTCAGTTTCGTTCGGGTCATTTTACTGGAAAGGTTACGCTTCCTGCAGTGTTTTTTCCTTGCAGCGTTTTGAGCCGGTAAGAAAAATGCTGCAAGGAAAAAACACTGCAGGAAACGCAACTTAACCAGTAAAATGACACCGAGCGCAACTGAGCCGACATTGCCACTGTGATTAAATTTTCCGTTAACAATGTCCTGTGTCTGTCACCACAGAGACCGCGAACTTCAGCCGCACCATGTCTTTGATTGCCAAGATTGACACAACAAATCAACCGAGGTCGTTTGCTGACAAGATTTTCCCGCTAGGGTGAGCCGTTTGCGTTAACGTGCGACCCCGAAAAGGCGTTTTCATCAAAATGTGAAAACTTGTATTCTGTATTCAGCGGACAAATATTTATTTGCAGATTGTTAAAATCGAAATTCCTTGAATTTTTCGTTTGTATAAAACATGAAAATAGTCAAAACTCGAAATGGGCATCCCTGCCGTTGTAACGACATGTCACTGAAACTAACAGGACCGTAAAATGTGAAAATGTATTGCGATTTTGATTTCATTTCGATCGATTTAACATTGACCCATCAACTGAATTCTGTTTGAAAGCAATTGTCTGCTTCTCGGATAAGAATTTGAACAAAAATGCCTTTTTCTGTCTCTTTTTCTATCCACTGGGAACATCTTTACACAAATAACGCCTATAACAGAATCGTGATGAACTTCGTTGCGCAAGATCGTATCCCGGTCCGGTGACCCACACCGATGTTGCACACAATTTTTTTTGCGAAGATTTTTTTTTATTGCGCAGGATGATTTTGCTTTTTCGGAACAAGATGCACTGTTGTTGTGAAAGAACGAGCCGGTTTTGGTTTCGAGAGTTTGCGTCGTGGATGATGTGTCCGGTGTCCAAAGAGCAAACAACTTTTCCCTCTCCATTTTTCATCTTCTTCTTCTCACCTTTGCTGATTCTGTGATGGTCACCGCATTTTGGCATATCCCGCAACCCGCTGCTCGGTGAGGTGACCGCAGCCAGCAAGCCCAGTGATAGAATCGTCATGTGACCGGGTGACATTTGCGAAAAAAGATGACCAATGCGTGTTCGTCTCTGGGATGATTAAACTGCTGCATTGCATGTTCCGTTTCAAATCTTGTTCACATCAATCTTCAAACATGCGCGTTCGTCGCAGCTGGGTCACCACAGGATTCGCGAATTCTTCGCTATTCGGAGAGAAATGGCTGGCAGTGTTGGCAAGTTTTGCTCATTGCATGTTATTTCTTTGGTACAGGCGTTGAAACAGTAGCGACCCGAGAATTTTGGTTGAACTTACCGCGAGAAGAGCGCAAGGGATGCTGGACTGATGCACAAGTAATTATTGAACTCATGCAGGGAACAGAGAGATATTATTTGTCTGTTTAGAAAGGCGATGGAATGGGGAGTGCAAATAAAGCAGACTCCAAACTTGGAGACGGTCAAGGGGTCAGTCCAAATGAAATTTCAACTTGATTCATGTTTGACCCATTTATTTGGGGGCGAACTTCCTGGACGCCATAGACCGTTGTGGATCGTTCCCGATCGCAAAAAAGCCGGGAAGTGATCGCGTGTACACTCAAAAGCTTCCGCTCCAAAAGTGCCCGCTGGAAAGTGCTCACCCTCTGACAAGCGCGTGTGTGAAATTGACCTACCTATCCAAAATGTGGATTTTGTACAAGTTTTCTGTCGATGGGGTGGGCTGCGAAATTTCTGGATAACGAAAAAACATTTTCGATTATGCCACCCTCTGGGTGGAGAAAATCTCCACTGAATGGTTTAGGAGCTCACTTCGCACACTTCGTTTTTATTTTCCGTTTCCAGAAGCTCAATAAGCACATATCTCATCTATGGGTGTGCCAGTTTTCTTCAATTTTTGTGGGGAATGCGACCTCAACTCCATGCATCAATAATTTTGCTGCACTTTTCTGCGCCATTTCCTTGTTTGACATTTCACCTTGACAGGTTGGGTCCCATTCTGTTTTTGTGGATTTGACAATGCCTATAGGAATCGTTTCCGTGCATGAAGGTAAAATATTCCGAAATTAATTATACGGAACTTACCAAAAGTCTTCAAACATGGGGGATATTTTAAAAGGACTCGTCTTTACAGGGGCAATCTAATTTCAACAGGGCTTGGTGCAACTGTCCTCTTTTTTTGCTGGGTCAGCTGGGTCACCACAGGTTTCGCAATAGCCGGCTTCCTCCGACATGCAAGTGATTTCCAGCCGAGGGACAACATCATTCCAGCGATACTGCTTCTCCACAACAAAACGAGC
>JASGXE010018905.1:0-13127 GCA_030068105.1 Sinentomon sp. SZTP_YWyxl
CTCTCGGAAAAATTCTACTGGCCCGGAATTCTTAATGATGTTGACGATTTCGTAAGGGATTGTGCTTGCAGAAGGATATTCCCAACAACGACCCCTGAGATCCAGCTACCACAACAAAATCAACAGGATAAGCACCAAAAGGAGCATCAAGAACCGCAGCAGCATGATCAGCAGGAGCCGGCAGAACAGAAGGACGACTGCATCATAGTCGCACAATCCAGCACTACAGAAGTGTTTCTGTTCCGTCCTCCATCAAAGGAATGGCAAGAAGACCGCTGCCAGAAACTATTTAGCCATAATCCTGCTGTTTATGTAAAATACTCAGGACCAACTGACGGAAAAATTAAGCCACCTTCACTGGACAGTCGCATAAGTGGTGACGGCAATTGTTTACCGCGGAGTCTATCAGCAATCATTTACAGCGATCAGACACGACATGCAGAAGTAAGATTTCTGATTGTAGAAAACCTGCAATAAGGATTTCTTTGACGGATATATCGGAAGCACTGTTCACCAGTACCTACATCAGCAAATCCGCCATGTCTTCAGAAGGAACCTGGATGACAGACGGGAGCGCAGGGAAACCACTGTTGGGCCGAGCCAAGGGCCTGAGCATTGGGTTAGATTAGGTTAGGTTAGGTAGGGTTACGTTAGGTGAGGTTATGTTAGGATATTTTCCGTATCAGGAGAGTTCAACCAAACCAAACCTAACCTAACCTCACCTAACCTAACCTAACCTAACCTAACCTAACCTAACCTAACCTAACCTAACCTAACCTAACCTAACCTAACCTCACCTCACTAACCTAACCTAACCTCACCTAACCTAACCCAACCTATAACCTTACCTAAAGAGAAAATCAAGCAAAGAAAAAAGCCGAAAATTAAAAAACCAAGAAAATCTTGCAACAAAACACAAAAATGTTGACCTTGTTGCAATCAAAAATGTTACTTGCAATCCATCAAGAAGGGTTCTTGATTGTCTCCTTATGACTCAATTGAAGGTTCTCGATTGTCCCCCTTCTGCCTGATCTTGATTTGAAGACGGGTGAAAAGGTTCTGGATTTTCCCCCCGTTAATTTCGTGTACCGGGCTTTCTTAATATCTGTTGGGAGTTTTCAATCAAAAAGTGTGTCATCCGACAAGTAGTTACTGTTCTGTCTGCTCTTTGCACCAAAACTGTCATATGACAGGGTTCTGAGAGAGAAGCAGTGGTTAGAAATCCAAAATTCCTATGTGATTATTGATGCCGCAGTTTTCAGTGTTTGGATAGGGGGTACCCTTGGAAAAAGAACAGGATACCCTCTTGAGCATCTGTGGATGCAGTGATAAGTGACATACGTGAACAGCCGTATGCCCCATTTCCACTCACACCCATTATCGCTTTAGCACAGAAGTCAATTTAGCAGATGGATGAACGCTTCCCAGAAATGGAAAAGGAATAGCGTTGTGGACAGAAATTAAAGTTTCACAACACCAATCTAGCCATAGAATTGGCTGCTGATTTTTAGCTGAGTGTGATTGCCAATGGAGAGTCTGGCTAACGGTGAAGGTATACAATCAGCGGCAGAATTTCGGAAGCTTTGATTCTCGCCGAAACCCCAGTTGACGTTGCCATGGAAACCGTTTCATTTGTTTTGCGACTGAAGGATGATGTGAAAAGATGCCAGTGCCAGTTCTTCAAATTGTGACCTTTCACTTCATAACTCAGAAACCACTTGACCTAATGAGTTGAAATTTTGTGCGAGAGATCTTCCATACAAGCTCTAACATAGACAGCTAAATTTGAGCAAAAACTTACCACAAATACAGAATTTGAAATTTTCACCATTCGGGCAATCAGTAGTATAAGAGTGGCGGTTTTAGTCACAAAATTAAAAAAGCAATCGTATAGAATAAAATTTCCTAATTTTTTCACCGATCGCAGAGAAAAATTAATCAGCTCTTCGTTTCCGTAAATGATAGAAAAATTCCAAATTTGGGCTAAATCCGTTGAAAACGTTTTGAGTTATCGATTTGCAACGAAAATCGACGATTTGAAACAGGGCTTGTGTTTTCAGTTTCTGGGCAAAAATAACATTTTGTCTTTGCAGACGACGCATTCGCGTCTGCAAAAGACAAAACAAAAAAACTGACCCAAGAATAAAAACCAATAAAACAGATGACAGGCCAAAAAATAATAGGTGAAAAAAGTTTACGAAAATGAGTAAACGATATTCGCGTGAAAACACTTTTGGACCAACATGTGCTGCGTTTTTCCAGAATCCGGTTTCCTTTTGCGGCCAGGAAAGCGGACGAAGCAATCTAGATTCATCTGTCCTACCGCAGATCACGTTTTAAAATCACTTCTGTGACAACATGTACATACCAACCGGTTTAAGATTTCACTTCTGACCTGGACAAATTAATCTAGATTCATCAGTCCCCCCACAGAGTGCTCTTCACCCCGATTTTCTTTTTCCAGATTTTTGTTTTCTAGATTTTTTCTTTACCCTGTTTCCATCTGTTTTTTAATGATCATTAAAAAGTTAATGATCATTAATTTCGCAAGTGTAAACGCTTTTTTCCAATTTTTTCGATTAATGACGTTCCGGAACATAATTTATTTTTCATTTTTAATTACCATTAATTCTGGATGTAAACGCCTGAAATTAATGATCATTAAGGTAATGTTATTGGGAAGATAATTTATTTTAATTATGTTCCGAAGATAATTTATTTTTAGTGACGTTCAGGAAGTTTTGTGGTTTTGCGCTCTCTTCAGCACTTTTGCACGTCCAGAAGCGCAAATTCGACAAATCATGCTGATTAAATATTGCTGGCCATTCAAGGACACCATATTCCTAAATAAAAAATGACGAAATAATAGTTTCGAATATCCTCCAAAAATGCCGGATTTGGAAAGTTTCAATAATGGAGCCGAGGTGCGGACCGAACTCGGGACACCCGCGTCAGATGCTCAGATATCTCTTATTACTGCGCAGGCTGGTTTCATCGTTCTGCTCTGTCCGTCAAGTTGGTCATCCAAGTTGTTTGTCTGTCGAGTTGTTCCCCATTCTTTTCACAGCAAGTGTTTCGTTTTTCTTTTTCATGCATTTTTCTCAGCAATTTTCTTTTGCATGCACACGATGTGACACAGCCAAGTGACAAGAGGCGCGCATGCATTTTGCAACTGCATCAATTCCCAAAGGATTCCATTTTCGAAATGAAAGAAGAAAATCTACAAGGACAGGTACCTACCTACTGAGGTTTCTCCTATGTCGCATCTCGAGAATCTTTCCTCGCTTCTGGATCTGGGAAAATCAAAATCCGTTGACTATTTCCTTCTCCATCAACCAATGGGGTGCAGTGCAGGTACCCATTTGGCAATTAGTTCTCGAAACGGCATTGTGACATTTCGCAAATAACATTTTTTTAACAAAAAGGAGCGAGCTGCCTATGGGCAGGCAGCCCCTGTCAGTGTTTGGCATGAGCTACGCAGTTTAACAACAAAACGACAGGGACTTGGGAGGCCCATAAAAAACTTTTGTGTTGGCTTGGATTTCTTATTTCGCGATTGACAGACACCCATTGGAACTGTTTTCTCAAGTCGGTGTAAAGTCGCTTTTTTCGTTTTCTGAAACTGCGGTCTGGATCAATCGCAATTTCAAGCATCATCTCACCACCTGATTGTATTCTTCCACAAATGTCAGCAACAAGGACGTGTTGGCATTTAGAAAGACGAAAATTCTTTTGTTTGTTTCCCCCACCGAAACAGCATTGATGGGTCGGTGGGGGAAAATTGTCTTTTGGAATCTGAAAAAATCTTGAAGCGGACGCGAATCGTACCCGCTTGTCCTCTAGGTCTATGGTCGAATGCTCTACCACTGAGCTATACCCCCAAACCTGATTTACTGTTCTGAAAGAAGGCTCATATTATTATTATTATTATTCACTGTTGCTGTTTCGCAATCGAAAAATTCCAGGAAAAACGCAAGTGTAAACGGCAAAATCGAAAGATTAATGATCATTAATCCGCATTCTTTTTTAATGATGCTTGGCGAAAATGCAAATGTAAACGGGCCAAAACAAATCATCATTAATCGACAGCTTCGATTAATGGCCTTCCTTTTAATGATCATTAAAAATTTACATGTAAACACGGTATTAGATTCTAGATTGTTTTCTGGATTTTCTGGATTGTTTTCTAGATAAACACCTCCAAAATTCACATGTAAACACGGTATTAGATTCTAGATTGTTTTCTGGATTTTCTGGATTGTTTTCTAGATAAACACCTCCAAAATTCACATGTAAACACGGTAGTAATTAGATTCTAGATTGTTTTCTGGATTTTCTGGATTGTTTTCTAGATAAACACCTCCAAAATTCACATGTAAACACGGTATTGAATTCTAGATTGTTTTTTGGATTTTCTGGATTGTTTTCTAGATAAACACCTCCAAAATTCACATGTAAACACGGTATTAGATTCTAGATTGTTTTCTGGAATTTCTGGATTGTTTTCTAGATAAACACCTCCAAAATTCACATGTAAACACGGTATTAGATTCTAGTTGTTTTCTGGATTTTCTGGATTGTTTTCTAGATAAAGACCTCCAAAATTCACACGTATACACGGTATTAGATTCTAGATTGTTTTCTGGATTTTCTGGATTTTTTTCTAGATAAACACCTCCAAAATTCACATGTAAACACGGTATTAGATTCTAGATTGTTTTCTGGATTTTCTGGATTGTTTTCTAGATAAACACTTCCAAAATTCACATGTAAACACGGTATTAGATTCTAGATTGTTTTCTGGATTTTCTGGATTGTTTTCTAGATAAACACCTCCAAAATTCACACGTAAACACGGTATTAGATTCTAGATTGTTTTCTGGATTTTCTGGATTGTTTTCTAGATAAACACCTCCAAAATTCACACGTAAACACGGTATTAGATTCTAGATTGTTTTCTGGATTTTCTGGATTGTTTTCTAGATAAACACCTCCAAAATTCACACGTAAACACGGTATTAGATTCTAGATTGTTTTCTGGATTTTCTGGATTGTTTTCTAGATAAACACCTCCAAAATTCACATGTAAACACGGTATTAGATTCTAGATTGTTTTCTGGATTTTCTGGATTGTTTTCTAGATAAACACCTCCAAAATTCACATGTAAACACGGTATTAGATTCTAGATTGTTTTCTGGATTTTCTGGATTGTTTTCTAGATAAACATCTCCAAAATTCACATGTAAACACGGTATTAGATTCTAGATTGTTTTCTGGATTTTCTGGATTGTTTTCTAGATAAACACCTCCAAAATTCACACGTAAACACGGTATTAGATTCTAGATTGTTTTCTGGATTTTCTGGATTGTTTTTTAGATAAACACCTCCAAAATTCACACGTAAACACGGTATTAGATTCTAGATTGTTTTCTGGATTTTCTGGATTGTTTTCTAGATAAACACCTCCAAAATTCACACGTAAACACGGTATTAGATTCTAGATTGTTTTCTGGATTTTCTGGATTGTTTTCTAGATAAAACACCTCCAAAATTCACACGTAAACACGGTATTAGATTCTAGATTGTTTTCTGGATTTTCTGGATTGTTTTCTAGATAAACACCTCCAAAATTCACACGTAAACACGGTATTAGATTCTAGATTGTTTTCTGGATTTTCTGGATTGTTTTCTAGATAAACACCTCCAAAATTCACACGTAAACACGGTATTAGATTCTAGATTGTTTTCTGGATTTTCTGGATTGTTTTCTAGATAAACACCTCCAAAATTCACATGTAAACACGGTATTAGATTCTAGATTGTTTTCTGGATTTTCTGGATTGTTTTCTAGATAAACACCTCCAAAATTCACATGTAAACACGGTATTAGATTCTAGATTGTTTTCTGGATTTTCTGGATTGTTTTCTAGATAAACACCTCCAAAATTCACACGTAAACACGGTATTAGATTCTAGATTGTTTTCTGGATTTTCTGGATTGTTTTCTAGATAAACACCTCCAAAATTCACATGTAAACACGGTATTAGATTCTAGATTGTTTTCTGGATTTTCTGGATTGTTTTCTAGATAAACACCTCCAAAATTCACATGTAAACACGGTAAAAGATTCTAGATTGTTTTCTGGATTTTCTGGATTGTTTTCTAGATAAACACCTCCAAAATTCACATGTAAACACGGTATTAGATTCTAGATTGTTTTCTGGATTTTCTGGATTGTTTTCTAGATAAACACCTCCAAAATTCACATGTAAACACGGTATTAGATTCTAGATTGTTTTCTGGATTGTTTTCTAGATAAACACCTCCAAAATTCACATGTAAACACGGTATTAGATTCTAGATTGTTTTCTGGATTTTCTGGATTGTTTTCTAGATAAACACCTCCAAAATTCACACGTAAACACGGTATTAGATTCTAGATTGTTTTCTGGATTTTCTGGATTGTTTTCTAGATAAACACCTCCAAATGCACCTGGAATTTTTTATTTGTTGAAAATGTGTCTGTTCGTGCGAAGTGAATTTTGTGTGTTCTTTTTACAGGCGATCATAATGGCGATAAAAATTTGTGCAGCTATACAGGTATTTGCGCCTTTGTGTGTTTTGTGAGGGGATGCGGTAATTGCAGAGGAACTCTTGCGCTTTTCTGAGATCAATGAGCTGTTTGACTAAAAGTGAACCGATGCATTTCGATTCATAGGGTCACACCAAAAACAGGACCGAATGGTTTTTGATAAAAAAATAATTTTTTCTTGCAACAAAGGAGCAGACCACATTCCGGTCCCGACAGTAAGTTTTGCTCAAGTGGCCTCCTGCATCCATCTTGAACAGACATCGTCACAGGTCTTCTGAGCTCTACTGAGTTTCCTGACTACGGCGATTAATTTTCTGTTGTTCAAACAATTACTCGCAAAACCGTCCGAACCTGTTTTTTGGTCACCCTGTCTTCGTTGGCGGTTTGGAGCAGATAGGCGCTAAAAAAACTTTTTACCTGATGGAGCCAAATAATCCAATCATGCCAATCATGCATTAAAATACAATGATGAATATTGATTGATACTTTCAAGCCGTGAAAGCGTTTTTAAACTGATTCTCCATAAGTATTATCACTGACATTTGCTTTCGACTCATCAGTAGGCCTACTTTGTCGCTCGTGGACGACTCAATTTTATTTTATCGTTCAACTTTAAAAATTGTGGCCGTTAAGGTGATGTTGGTCTTGACCTCATAAATAAAAAATAACAACAAGCATTATTGGTATTGTACCAATTCAATACTTTGGCAAGCAACAGCAAATCTATGCATTTTGAACTACCCTGCAGCAGCATCATTGAAAGCATCCACAGTGGAGGTGTCCCTGATTTGATTTTTTCACCCTCTAACCGAACCTTTCGTCCCAACATGAAAATGCCTCCCTTATATCTACTCATTCCACTGCACTTTTAACCCCCATAGACATTCTGATCACTTCAAAATGCATATGCAAACAGGAACCCAATGCCTCCTGATGTCTCTCCGCAGAACTTGGGTATAGAGTGGGAGAATCCATCCGACCCGCACCAACCGAAATAGGCCTGCACTCAACGATCTCTTCCCATCCCCTATAATCCGCGAATGCTGCCTTGGTGGCCCTGCTTGGCCCTATCGTATTTATTCTCATTCCCATAACATTTTCAGTTCAATTTCATTTATCAAATCCAGCTTTTCTGACCTAACCTTCTGGCGGCGACACAACGCTATTATTCATCGCTTATATTTTGAATTTTGTGGAAAGTTGGGAAATACCCACGGAAAGCGCAGGGTGTAGGATATTTCGCAGACAACAGATCATGAAAATTACCTGAACAATTGAAAGTTTATTATCGGAGTTCCTCCGGTCTTCAGATTTGAGGAGCAGGCGTTTTATCTCAATTTGACGATGGCCTCGCTTCACTTTACAGCAAATTGCGATATATTGCGCGAACAATAGACTCAATCACGGAAAAACGAAAGAATTCAACAGGGTTTTTGAATTTACTGCGGCCTGCAATTCAAGCTCGCCCCGAGAGCTTCGAAGCTGTGTCTGAACAGGCCGACATTTGAAATCTGTAAAACCCATAAGCGAACGTTGCTTCGTTGAAAACATACAGTTCCGATCACTTTGTGATTCATTCGAAAACGTGACCTCTGTTGGCGGTAAATCTGTTGCAACCTCAAGGAGGAAAAAATGCAGAGCTGATATGACCTTTTCCCGCATGGAAGAGTCATCTCGGGTGCTATTGCATTTTTTCTATCTTGAACTGTAGTTCTATTGATTGTCCCGAGATTTACACACTGCTCAAGAATCACTGCCCGCCTCTTGACCATGAAGCAGTGATCTGCGCTGATGATGGATGCATTTGTGCGCAGCTTCGTCAACGATTTAAACAAAATTTAATGCTGAATCAAAATCTAAACCGCGGGACTTTGATCTAGGATCACTTCTTGATCAAGGATGCAGATTTTGATCCAGGATCTCAAATTTTGGTCCAGGATACAGATTTTGATCCAGGACACAGATTTGATCCAGGATTAAATTTTGATCCCGTTAGAAAGGCCTGCTAAGACATGTAACAGAGGGGTTATGATGTGCTTGGAATTACAGACATGACGTCAGTGTCCAGGAGATCATGGCAAAAACTTCTACTGTTAGGTTCATGATAACATGTTATAAAATGATGATATTTGATTTGATATCATCAATTCAATGTAAAAATAATCATGTTCAACAGCAAAATATCTCTTAAGGAGTAGGCGGACAAAATGTTGTTTGGTCAGTGCGAAATGTGGAAGTTTGGCCAGTGACATTGAAAAACTGATTTTCTTCGTGAAAAAGTCGTTCGAACTTCTGGCAAATGGCAATTCGACATTTTTCTTTGTGAAATGCAAATCTGTATTGCCTTCATTTCATGGCACTTTCGCTGCACCATGTGGGCTGAAGGTGGATTCTGTTTTGCAAAATAGCTAAACCGCACTCTTGAATTGAGTGTCACTTCCCACTTGCGTTCACACCATCGCCAGAGAGCATCGGCATTCGTGGAGGCTGTCCCACCTACGAAATTTTCTCCTCACCTTCTGATAAGTACAGGGTGGAGCAAAAAGGTCTCCGCTAATCGAATTTTTAAGGAACGATTTTCATATGATTTATAATATGATCATTTACAATGATTTATGATATTGTTTAATTATTCGCCCAGAAACTGAAAATGTGAGAGAAGCTTGGTGATATCGTTTTCTCATTATTGCTGCTAGATTCTCCAAATTTATACCCTTGACCGATAAACACGAACTTGGACACCGCCATTGTTTCTGTGTCACCCTATCCTTAGGTTTTTCGTGGTTGAAACCTGGTACCTACCCAACCTCGCCGACCTTAGCTGGCTACTTAGTGATGTAATCCCATTCTTTCCGCGGTGCTGCTTTTCGAAAATCCATTCTTCTCATTTTGATGTTTGACGTCTGACCCTTCTCCAAAACGATTTCAGCGTTTCGTTTTCGATTTAAAAGGATTCAACGTCAACTCACACATTTTCAGTTTTGATGCCATCACGGCTTTGCTTGAGTGTGGCCGTCACAGCATCTCGGAGGTCGATCATGCGGCAAAGCGTGCTGATAATAAAAAGGCAAAAAGATGCTTTGCACGTCGATTTCTTTCAAGTCGCAACAAGCCAATTTTTTAACTAGGAAAGAAGCCACTCACTATCGATGCAGCAGAAAAAAGAATACTGTAATAGAGTAGCTCATTGCCATTTTTCTCTCTTTGCACTCAACAACCTTTCTCTCTTTGACGATGACCGAAACATCCTTTCTCTCTTTGACATCTGATCGAAACAACCTTTCTCTCTTTGACGTCTGACCGAAACAACCTTTCTCTCCCTGACGTCTGACCGAATCAACCTTTCTCTTTTTGATTTCTGACCGAAACAACCTTTTTCTCTCTGACGTCTGACCGAAAGAACCTTTCTCTCTTTGACATCTGATCGAAACAACATTTCTCTCTTTGACGTCTGACCGAAACAACCTTTCTCTCCCTGACGTCTGACCGAAACAACCTTTCTCTTTTTGATTTCTGACCGAAACAACCTTTTTCTCTCTGACATCTGACCGAAAGAACCTTTTTCTCTTTGACGTCTGACCGAAACAACCTTTCTCACTTTGACGTCTGACCGAAACAACCTTTCTCTCTTTGACATCTGACCGAAACAACTTTTCTCGCTTTGACGTCTGACCGAAACAACCTTTTTTATGTCTGACCGAAACAACCTTTTTCTCTTTGACGTCTGACCGAATCAACCTTTCTCTTTTTGATTCCTGACCGAAACAACCTTTTTCTCTCTGACGTCTGACCGAAAGAACCTTTTTCTCTTTGACGTCTGACCGAAACAACCTTTCTCTCTTAGACGTCTGACCGAAACAACCTTTTTTATGTCTGACCGAAACAACCTTTTTCTCTTTGACGTCTGACCGAAACAACCTTTCTCTCTTTGACGTCTGGCCGAAACAACCCAAATAACCAATAAGAAACGGTTCTCAGCTTCACCGTGTAGTTCTCCGAACGAAACAACTGTGACATGTTGCATCACAGTCCTGCTTTTCAACAGATCGCTGCTTGTTTTGTTGGGGGACGGTTTCGAAATCGTGCCCCTAACTAATTCGTAGCATATGCAGCGTGCATATATCCACGTTTCGCCAATTGCAGCGCCGTTTGTTTGTTAGGGGCACAGTGTAATTTTGTCCCGACTTGCAAGCAGGTTAAACATGCAACACACAACTGCACCATTCACACAATTTATGCCATATATACACACAAGAAATGTGGCAGTTTTACTTCTGTCATTTAAGCAGTCGGTACTATTACGAATACGTCATTGATGCGGCTACTCGATACTGGTAATAAAATGGACTGCTAAGTGAGTCTGGATCTACTTCAAGAAGCCCTCTTAAAGTGTTGTCGTCGAGTTTTGCTCCTTCCGATCCAATGGTACTAAACAGTCCTCTGGCATCTTCCTTCGTAAAGGGCAGTGACATGAAGTCATCTCCCAAATAAATTTGATAAAAATCTGACGAGAATTTGGTCAATCGATCAATCTGATTAGAAAGCTCACCAATAACTTATCAATAAGTCATCTAACCGTCTATAAATACCAGATTCTTCCATATTGGATGCCAAAATCCCAAGTCTTGACTATATTTTCGTACCAGACCTGGTATTTTTGGATATGGCATGAGCATTCTGAATGCTGCCCGTGGCTGCATTCAAAAAGTGCGGTGCTTTGGATTTCGTGACGAAATACTTTTTTTCGCTGAAATAATGTTTTTTGTAACATTTTGCAGATCGCAGAACGGATAACAACCATTTCAGTTGCATATGAGTAAAAAAATCGTTTAACGACTACGAATTTGTTTAGTTTTTACAACAAAATCAGCTCGATGAAGTTGTGCTCATAAAATTTGCTGCTAAAAATGCTCATAAAATGCTCATAAAAGTAAAATGCTGTGCAAAATAATTTGAAATATGCAAAAATGCAAAATAAAAAAGTGCATAAAATGCTCATAAAAATGCTCATAAAAATGCTCATAAAATTTGTATAAAATCATTACAAATAAACATTTGATCAAGAGTTCTTATCAAAGTTTTGACGCGAGAGGATAATGGTCACAATCGTGTCTGTTCATACAATCTAGGAGATGACAAAATGATCAATGCAGCCGATATCTGATGATGTTCTTACCCCATCTGATCAGATTTCGTTTACTATGGGTGGTGTGCACGATCGAGTGAATAAGAGGGACCACTTTTGTGGTGTGACGCATGGGACGTTTTCATCATTCTGACCGGTCAAATTCCTCTGCAAAAAGATATTTTTGCGATCCTGCGAAAAAAAATTTAAAGCAATATTTCAAAAGCAGTACCATGCCAAGTTTTTGTAAGTAGGTACGTTAACACTTTGTAGCAGTGCCTTTCGATTTCAAGAGTTATGGATTGTTCACGGCAAATTGATAGTTAGCACCCTTTGCATCTCTTAAAGATGAAAACCCAACACATTTAACCATTGAGCAGAAAAAAAAATTCCCAATGACTTTTGTCGTTTAAATGACATATGTCATTTTAACACATTTTCTCAAAACCATAGCTAAAATGATGGAGAAGTAAAGGTATTGGCTTTATTCTCATCCGTCATTTATACACAATTTCCCAAATCCTGTTAAATTAGTGAAAAAGTGTGGCTTAACCATCCGTCATTTACGATAAACAAATTTTCCTAAATCAGCATAACTATGGAAAGTGTGTCCCTTAATCATCCTTCATTTAACATTTAAAAATTTTAATTTTTTTTCCTAAATTCAGCTAAAATAACGGAAAAGTGTACGTAGGCCTTATTCTCATCCGACATTTGAACGCATTTTCCTAAATTCAGCTAGGACTTATTCATCCGTCATTTAAACACATTTTCCCAAATCCAGCTAAAATGGTAAAAAATGAGGGCCTTAACCATTTAAACACATTTTCCAAAATTGGGGGTAAAATATTGGGAAGTGTGGGTTTTAATCACCCGTTGTTAAAACAAATTTTTAGATACCAAATTCAGCGAAAATAGTGAAAAAGTCACGGGCTAGATTGAAATTCGCAAGTGCAGTTCCTCAGGCCGAAACAAAAACAAGAATGTCCGGTTGCCATGGCAAAGAGGGGGACTCTTTTGGGCAAAAACCCCGAAAGGAGCGTTCCTTTGAGAAAATGCATGTCTTTATTTTTGTTGGGGCTGTCATTCCTCAAGTTTTGTGCACACATTTCGAACATACCCTCTGTGAGTCGCACGTTGCACTCTGTGTGCAATGAAAATGGGGTGTGTGCAATGAAAATGCTCAATTTGGGCAATGTCACCCCACACCATTGCTTGAACTCAGCTTCCCAGATACGGTTTCCAAAATCCGATCGCCTATTTTCAATGGGCCGCTGGATGCAAAGAACTTGATAGTTGGTGATTCGTTAACACGTTCGCTGTCAGCTGGCAATCCTGACCTCTTCAAAAACTTTTGGGAACCTTCCTTTAACCGGGGAATTGAGGCCCAACGTCACCTTTCCAAAA
>JASGXE010018906.1:0-17732 GCA_030068105.1 Sinentomon sp. SZTP_YWyxl
CTGGCAAAATTCGGGGTGCATCGACTAACAATGATAATCACCTTGGGACATTTTGTTTTTGTGAGTCAACTGGCAAAATTCGTGGGGTGCATCGACTAACAATGATAACCACCTTGGGACTTCGCTTTTTGTGAGTCAGCTGGCAAAAATAATTCACAGAATGCGTCGACTAACAATGATTACCACCTTGGGACTTTTTGTTTTTGTGAGTAAACTGACAAAAACAAATTCTCGGGGTGTGTCGACTAACAATGATAATCACCTTGGGACATTTTGTTTTTATGAGTCAACTGGCAAAATTCATGGGTGCATCGACTAACAATGATAACCACCTTGGGACTTCGCTTTTTGTGAGTCAGCTGGCAAAAATAATTCACAGAGCGCGTCGACTAACAATGATTACCACCTTGGGACTTTTTGTTTTTGTGAGTCAACTGGCAAAATTCGTGGGGTGCATCGCCTAACAATGATAACCACCTTGGGACTTCGCTTTTTGCGAGTCAGTTGGCAAAAATAATTCACAGAGTGCGTCGACTAACAATGATTACCACCTTGGGACTTTTTCTTTTTTTTAGTCAACTGGCAAAATTCGTGGGTGCATCGACTAACAATGATGCCTGTGAATCTGAGTAGAAATATGGCGTTAAATTGTATTTGAACTGCAGAGTAGAAATGTGGCGTTAAATTGTATTTGAACTGCAGAGTAGAAATGTGGCATTAAATTGTATTTGAACTGCAGGAAACATGCTCGCTGGCGGAGAGATGGAATGTACTCGCAAGCCATAGAAACTTTTTACAAAATTTTACATTTAATCTTTAATCTGAGTAGACAAAGGCAAAACAAATGGAACAAAAAATAAACAACCAGCACGAATTCTCACTTCCAAACTTGTCTCCAAATGGATGAAAAGAGCAACTCGAAACAAAAAGTCCAACAGACACAAAACACATATCATACAAGATTATGACATCACAACTTATAAAAATGAGGACCTTTTCAGCTTGATAAGGGAACGAGTAGGTGGATTTGATTTCTCTTACTTGATAGAGGGCCAAAAACTCAGTTTGCAAAATGAATATTTTTTCGTACAAAGTGGCAGAATTTTTTGAGAATCAATTGTGCTCAAACATGTGTTTTCTTATTTGACTGTTGGCTCTGAAACTTTTTCTTTCTTTTTACTCTTTTGCAGGTGGTAGAAATTTAAAGTGTCAGATTGCAACAAGGCTTTCTACAGGTATCAGATTTTGACCTCGCTTTTCGAAGAGGGTGTTTAATTTCGCAGCATGGATTTTTTCTTTACTAAAATCAAAACAGTTGCGATTTTTTCATGCATGAGTCCATTAATTCCGCCACCACAATACTCTATATTTGTTTGGCCACTTTCACCTTAAAGTTTGGAGAATCATGAAAAATACTTTTTCAGTGTCATAAGCATTATGAAAAATGGTTCAAATACATGTAGCATTTGCCAAATTCAGAATGAAATAGATGGCTTTACAGTGCTTTGTTATGTCACAAAACCCCAAAAAACACAAAAGAATTACCATGTTTCTGCTAGGGTTCAACATCAGTGTAAGAACTTGGGGATAAAATTGTAAACTGAATTGAAAGCGTCATTCTCCACTTTGTAGATGTCGGTAAAAAGCACCCCGTACACTCACAGAAACAATAATGACTCCCTAAATGCAAGTGCCTACATTGGATCATGTGAGTCATAATTGTGTGTATGGCTGTACATCCCCCTGAGAGAATGCCTGCAGCCATGGCCATGAAGGCACATCCATGATACCAGACATGTATAGTCATAGAAACAATACTGACTCCCTGATCCAATGTAGGTACTCGTATAAAGGGAGTCATTATTGTTTCTATGAGTGTACATTGAAAGCTGCACATTTGTGACAACCAAATCCAACACAAGGCCATCTATCTCTTCCGAGGTCTCAGTCAGACAAGTTCTCATTTATGCTTTCTCGATGTGTGAAAAGGGATCAAATCCTGGATAGGTAGGAAACCAAATGAGATAAAAAGCAAACAAGACAGTATCACTTATCAGTAAAGAAACGGGACAGTAAAGCAACTTATGAAAAAATCATATGCGGGAAACAAAAAATGTGATAGACAAAAATGAAATGAAGAACGACTTCTGCACTTTTCACGACAAACACATACTCATACACAAGCTGATGCTCTAACGCAACAAATCTTTCCAAGATAATGCTCTTCCTTCACCTTAACGTTGCTTTTTTGTCCCAACTTTTGAGGGTGCAAAGGCATTCAGAACAATGTACATCCATAAAATCAAAATGAATATAATCATTCAGAATAATGATTATACCACTGCCGCTCCGAGCAGGCTGCTTTGCTAATGTGTCACATTGACAAAATGTATCACAGCAATGTTGGTTTAGTTCCAAATTATCTAATTGCCATTTATGGCCTGATCAAAGGTCACCTGGGTAAGAAGAAAGGTGGGTGGCGTCAGAGTCCTTTCCCCCCTTGTTATCCAAGGTGGATTTGAAGGCTCCGCTGTTTCATGTGCAAAAAGTAGACTTCTTTTGACCAATGGGAATGTTTGTGCTGTACCCAGGGTGGCCACGGAAATTTTGGATTCAAATTCCATGATTTTCCATAATTCTCCAGAAAAATTTCAACGTTTTTCCAGAATATTAATAATGTGATTTAGCAAGCCATTATAGACAAAAAAAACAAGCAAAAACAAAAAATGCATCGACCGTCTTGATGGCCTCCACCATCTGGGCGGGCATCTTTCAAGGAAAGACTTGGGCACCGATCTGTTCGGGGGGGGGTCTGGGGGCGGAGCCCCAAAGGTGTTACAAGCGGCAGACCCCATGGTGGGGGTCTGGAGGCAGAGCTCCAAGAAGGTGACGAAATTTTGAAATTTGGAGTTGATTTTGAGTGAAGTAATCGTGTTCTCAAGCCAAATTTCACACCATGTTAATCAATCAATGATGATGCTGCGATGATGGCTTGAATGGATGGTGGAGGAAGAAAGAGGATTAGGTACAGCAGCGGCACAGCAATGCAGACGTCATCTAACACTATGGACACTGCCACAGACACAAAATGAGATAAATAAAATATTCGTGGACTGGCCTGGGCTGGGACTGACTGGCCGCAAATTGGGCTTTTTTTTTCGAATTGTTGGGGGGCACTGCGTGAAAGTGGAGGCTCGGAGTTTGTCGCTGAGCAATTTTTGTTTTACTTGTTCCGTAGAACCTGTCCTGAAAATTTGAGGTTCTGCGATGAAATCTTTAGTTCCCCATGAATACCCCAAATTGGCCCATTTTGGGGGACCCTGGGTGAGTATTACATGGAAATTGGGGCCCAAAGCAAATTTCTCTACTGGTTAATTTCGATTACGATTTTTTTTGCCATCAAGAATATCTCCACGAATTTTGGCAAAATGTTTTTGGGACACTCTGTATGTCATTGTTATCAAATTTTGCATTCAAACGTTTTCTTGTGGCATCACCAACATCTACCTTCTGATATGAGCAAAGAACATCTTTGTCTTCAACATTCAGGGCTACTTTCTCGGCACATGATGACCTCACAAATTTCTTCAGAAGTAAATGCTATCCAGAAACTTTTTCAGGCAGGGAAGAAGAACTTGAGCACATCTGGCAGCCTTGGCATTCACTTCCCACCTGTGAGGACAAAATTTGAATGAAAACAAACAGTGAGTTTTTAACTGTTTCATTTTCTTCTGGTTACTGACTTGGCATTTGTCAGTAACTTTGCATTTTCCATGATTTCAGGCAGAAATCACAAGCATTCCACGATTTTCCCTGATTTTCCAGAGCCATGTCAATTCCACGATTTTCCCTGATTTTCCAGAGCCATGTCAATTCCATGATTTTCCAGAATGTGGCCACCCTGTGTACCGAGTGATTCAAATGTTCCTGCACATCAGCGTTTCCTTCAAGCACCTCAGCTTTTCCTGTAAAGGTTTTCCCATTTCACACACACCACTGCCCTTTGAAGTCCTGACGGCTGTTAATATGAGCTAGGAAGAGCCAGCCTCATGCAATCAATGTTGTTTAGTTTGAGGTTGTTTTTGGCATGATGTTGCAATGTGCGAGCATTTTCGTTCAAGTTGTTTTTTTTTTTTTTTGAATGGGCAATATTTCTTGCGAAAATTGTGTTGAATTTGGACTATGCTAAACCACTCTGCAAAAATTTGCAAACTGCATTACAGTTCTGATACTGCAGAATAAATCTGTTCTGAAACTTTTCCAAGTTGCACATCATTTAGAGCCGTGTTGCTGCAAAGACCGCTAATTTTGTCTATGATTCAGTAGAATGATATCAGCCGGTATGGCACTGTTGCCGGTCAACCAAACTTTCCACAAGCTTTCCTGACAAATCCTCGATTCATCCAGACTCCAGAACACAAATTGTCAAGGTAGCACCACCATGTGGATTGAATGAAACTAGTGCACTAATGTCTGAAATTTGTAGACATGTGCAAAAAAAGTCTCACTGAAAGTGTGAAAAATCACCATTCTATCTTCATGTTGTGTGACGGGTCAGTCAGTCATGAGGTTGCCAACTTCCAAAAGACATGAGTGACCTATGTACTTTCGACACCTTTCACAGATTCTCATACGGAGTTTAGTCCTTTAATGGCGTTAAAGTCCATGAACATAGGCGATATGAAAAAGGAGTTGTTATTACAGAGGCCATCTGATTTCGACAGGGCTTGGACAACTTCACGCCTCACACCAGTGCCATGATGTTTTGTGGTGCATGCTGCCATTGATTCCAAAAGCGCCCGAGTTAACAAAGAACTCCCATATTCGAAGACTTTTGATACGGAGTGTATATTGAAAACAGCTTTGCTCATGTTACGTGCCACTTCAACATTTAACTTTCACATCTGGAGACTGCCAACCCCTTAAAAGTTACACGTATTTCAAATGTTAGATGGCCTGGTTCTGTTCTCCTCAAATAGTGAGAGGGCAAAAGTAAGAGTACAAAAAAAAACACTACCAGCTTATGGATGACAATTCAGAACAGACGAAAAATACAAAAAAAAAAAAAAAAAAACATCGGAAAAGAAATCATAGCTATCCCCACAACAGACGAACCCTTTGTATTCTGTCGCACTCACCAGATGATTTATTCTCCAATGTGCTTGCAGACGAGAGAATGGCTGACGTTTGGGAGACTTCCTGCACTCCATTTGCGAAGCCGACTTCTGGATCGGCAGAGCAGATAACGTAAACTCATAAATAAGTGATGCATTGGGAATTTTGCACTTCCAGATTTTCCCAGTTCCGATTCGGAGCAAGTGTGTCATAATTTGAGCAAACGCAACACAAGGTTGTGCTGGTTCATTTGACTTTTTGTTGATGGCGAAGGGGGTTCGATAAAAAAGTCCAATAAACGACCACAAAATTATGTCGTATTTGCTCAAAATTTATGCCATGCTTGCTCCGACATCGAAACGTGAAAATTCCCAAAGTATCCCATCAATGAATTTACGTCATCTGCTCCGCCAATGTCATTGTCAACGGAGGTAGGATGCCTCCGAAAGGTCAGCCGGTCTCTCAGCTAGAAACACAATGAATAATAAACCTTCCAGTGAGTGTGATGATTCTGTCTCTCCAAGTTTCCATGGCATTCAACCTGTTGTGAACTGTTCTTGAAATGCTGCCCTAAACCCTGGGTGGCGCCAGATGGTACACGACAGATGTCGTTGACGTAAACATTTATTCATTTTGTCAATGTCAATTTTCGTTTTTAAACCAACTCTTGGACGTCCATGGGAGAACCAAGTACAAAATTCACTGCAAGTCTATCATTAGGGAAGTGGTGCAATATCACCAGAAATATTGCGCTTGAATAACAATGACATCCTTCACTGCGTTTTTCTGGCATCCTGCAACCGACCTGCCCTGCAAGATATGCAATCCTACTTTCCATCAATGTTTTTCGACCAATGGACACATAGCGGGAATGTTGAAAAATCAGACGGCATCGACTGAACAGGCATATGAGTAAGCTCTTACCAGGCGAGTGTGAGTGGTGGGGCAAATTTGTTCAGCAACAAAATGTGCACTTACCCCTCACATTTCAGTGATTGATCCACTAAAGTCCCTAAAGGATCCTCTTTGGGTGCTTGTTGGGATTGATGCTGCACATCTCCCATTTACCAAGTGTGTTCCTACTAGAGGCATTCTGAGAAAAAATTCAGCGAGAAAATTTGCTCCGACACCCACCAATTCAAAGATATAGCCCCTCCAAAAAGAGCCATTTTTGGGGTGCATGTGGGGGTTGAATTAAATTTAGCACGGCACCCATTCTTGGCACGGCACCCAATGCATTTGTTACGGTGAACTGAAGAGATAATGTCCAGTGAAACGATTCAGTTGGACCCAATATTTTGGAGATGATGGCTCCCGAAAATGGCAAACAAATTACCTTTATTGTAACTTTAGGGGAGCAATCTCCAATATGGGGGGTCTGAGCGAAATTTTTCACTGAATGCTTTATCCCAAAATGGGGGGGTCTGTGCAAAATTTTTCACCTAATGCTTTATCTTCAGTTCATGATTTAAATTGTGCAAGCTCTCAGAGTCGGCCGACTGTGGAGGGTGCCCTTTTTGTCTGGGAGGTTGAAGCTTTGCAATTGAGACTCTGCGTGGAAATTTTTATCTTTTGTCTAACAAAGTGGTTGGGCTTGATGCATTGTGTATCCTCGTTCTGGAATCCTAGTCTGTTCTTCCTTTTAAAAAGCCTGACAGACCCAAAGGTCCTTTTCAAACTATTTGCTACCTTTTTCAAAATTTTGGGAGCCAGTTGATTTATTTTTATAATATAAGCACTGCCTCAGTTTACCATGGCAAATACGCTTCCCGAAAATGGGTGCCACTCGATATTTTAATCGACCCCACAGATGCCCAAAACGGCTCATTTGAGGGGGCACTCGCCAAATTGGGGGAATGCATTTCGTCACAATTTCTCTGTGGTTTGCCTCGAGGAACACACTCTCCGAAAATGAGCTGTGTGACAATTTGCACTTATCAATTTCCAGAGGCACCAAAGAGGCTCATTTGGGAGACAAATTATTACGTCTTCCGGCACAGAAAGGTTGAGGTGAAAATGAAAAGAAACAGTACACAGGCTTTTGTTTGTTGCAACAATTTCGCACTTTACCACACTGCTGTGCAGTGGCTACCTTTCCTCTGCTACCTCGGATTAGCATAAATCTGGAGTGACAGGAGTTGATGTCTAAGTTGCAAGCACTGCTTGCTAAAAAGATAGGGAACCTGATATGACACACATATTTAGGGAGTACCTTCGTATTTGTGATATTTTGAGCAAAAAATCATTTTTTAGATTTTTGATGGGTTTCATAGGCTGAAATCTCAACTTTCATAATTTTCAAACCTCAGGTCACAATATTGCTTGGTTCTTTCACAATTCCATTATAACTGAGAGCAGTGGCGTGCGGTCAGGGCAGGCAAGGCAGGCGCTGCCTGCCCAAGAAAAATCTCATGAATTGTGCATTTTTTATTTTCAACAAACATTTGCAAGGGCAAAACGTGACTACAGAAGTCGACAGTGAGCCACATTCGAGAAAGGCACACTCTGATTTGCCTGCTGGGCAGTGGGCGCGCGCTAATGGTATCTGCTGACAATATCTTGATTGGGAACTCCTTTCTTTTCCGATGCCAACAACCACAGAAGTTGCCCGACCCACCCTCTTTCTCGCTGGTCTTCCAGAATCCAGACGCAAGCCAATCCTCTACTCCGTTGGCGCATGAGATTCAGAAGAGGCACCGAATATTTTTGCCTGCTTTGAGGGCTCTGCGGGGATGCGATAAAGCCTATGCCGCTCCATCCCGCCGGGTGAATCCACCCACCGCAAGTGCAGCAGTTCATATTGCTGAGGAGGCACTTTCAAATCTGCCTCCGACTGCATCGCTGCCGTGTCAATATTCATGTTGCTCTGTTGTCCTTGTTGCTCAATGATCACAGGCATCTGCTGTGATGACAATGAATGCAGGCTGAGCCTGAGATGAATGCAAACCTCGCTTCGGCAAAGGCATGTTGTTTGCTGCACCTTTCGAATATCAACATTGTGCCCCAATGTTGATTCAGGGGGAATGGGAAATGGAAAAATTGGATTTGGCTTGTGCGAAGTTTTGGAGTTTGATTTGGAATGAATGCATGAGCAAATTCCAATCAGGAGTCATTTCACAAATACAATAAATGTTCAACAAAATGGAAACGCAACATTGTTCGGAGTTATTCGGATTATTTTCTGCAAATTCTGCTGTCCGCTGATGCCTTTATTTTCCAGTGGAACATTGTCAATGCTTGAAAACCATCAATTTTATCCGATAAGCTTGAAATTGACTTGCAGCGGCGTAGCCAGGCCTGTGCGAATGGGGGGTATGGGGCCATGCTCCCCAATTGAACTTTCTGCCCCCATCTGGGCTTTTCTTGCCGTGTAATATTCTTTTGAAATTGAAACAAATCCATCGCATTATCCTTTTCCGGAAGTGACTAAAACGCTGAACCTGCTTGTCTTGCTTGTCCTGCTGGTAATGCCAGGTTAGGGTAAGGTCAGGGTTAGGTGAGGTTAGTTTACGATAACCTAATCTAACATTAACCTAACCAATAAACCATTACCAGCAGGACAAGCAGGTTTCCAGCAGGACAAGCAAGACAAGCAGGTTCAGCGTTTTAGTCACACCCTCCTTTTCCTTTCAGCTCAGTTTTGATCACTGAAACATATCGCCCACACAGTGTACTGCTAATCAACTGGATGCATGCAGTTGTGAACAAATGCTCTTTTCAAAAAATGAGCAATCTTAGCACTGTTGGGAGGCTCCATTTTTTCAAAATTTCTTCCCTTCGGGGAGGGGGACACCCCCTCCCCCGGCATTGCGCGAAGTGCAACGCATCTTCGGGAACAGTGCGCTGAACAAAGTGCCTGCCTGCATCTAGCACCCACCGCACGCCACTGACAGAGTATCTCTGTTTGCATTTCACACAAAAACGGACATTTAAAACACATTTTTCTCGCTTTCTGTTTTTTATCTTCGAATATCTTCTTGAAACTTGATCTCAGCCATTTCACTTGTCAGAAAAGTGAAAATTGGCAGACATTATGTAAAAAAAAATTTGAAAATAATTATTTGCCCACAGTCGGAATTTGGTTTTTTCCCGACTTCACTGTCATGTTGCTACTTTTTCAAAATTGTCTATTGAAAAACTGAAAAATGTATCGCATATTGGCTTAAAATGGAAATTGTAGACAAAAGAGTGAAAATATCTAAATTCTTGCTCCTTTCAGAAAATTTTGAGTGGTTTTGACACATGACATGCTTATTTTCGTCTTCATTGAGATCTATCGTGAAAACGTTTAGTTAATCTTTGCAACTAAATTGCTCTTTGCGAGAGAACCAGGAGTGGTAGAGTGCTGAACTTTTGCACAGACACCACCCTCATTACCATAAACATCACCACAAAATTTCATCAAAATCGGTTGGGAAACAAAAAAGTTCAGTTCCGAAAGCACCCCCCCCCCCTATAACGTAATTTCCCATTTTACTTTTTTATTTGCAGTGGTTCCGCCAACTCTCACCATGAAATTTTTCCCAGTTGTGAGCCAACCAGATAGGAATTGAATGTAAAATGCTGGCCAGCCCTACCAACCAAAGCATACAGTACATGCTGCAGGATGGATAATAATTAATCTCCAAAAAGGGTAGGAAAACCACAAAACAAGTCCGCAAGGAAAAATAATGCAAGAAATAAAAATGTGACAAGTCCAACCTCAACATTGCAAAAAAATAGTGAAAAAACAACCTCAAATGAAAACTTTTAGCAGTGACGCAGAGGATCCAGGCCTGGCATCTTGTTGGAAACATCGCAAAAGAAGTTAAAAAGTGGAAATTATCAAATTCGGTGTACTCAGATGCAACTTAACAGGAATGCTTTCCTGCAAACACAAATTCACAGCATCAAAACGAGAGGCAATGTCGAGATTGAAAACAAATCCTGAATATCAACAAGAACAACTTGGAAGAAAAAAAAAACAACGAAAAGCGACCTGGGGCTCAGACAGAGCATGAGCACACGCAGATGAAAAGTAGCAGGTTCTCTATTTGTGGTGTAGTTTTCTAAATGGAGAACTTGAAAAAAATCGCAACGAAAAGAGACCTGGGGCACGAAAATACCTGGGGCTCAGGCAGCACATGAGCACACGCAGATGAAAGGCAGCAGGTTCTCTATTATTTGTGGTGTCGTTTTCCAAATGCCACTTATAGTTACAGATTTACAGCAGTGTCAGTCTCACGAAAAAAAGTAAAAAAGAACTGTCTCTGCACAGTGATCACGCATTCTTTTGCTTCAGTTTGACAAAGGACGAAGAGTTCGAGAAATACTTTGCATTTATGTCGTCGATTCGTTTTTCAGCAGCCTGGGGATTCACAATCTCCAAACCCTGGAAAGAAAGAAAGAAAAAAACAACATTTTCATGGTTTCCTTTCAACAGAATTATCAGGCAAAACTACACAAGACCGGCAGGGCTATTCTAAGCTGAACCAACAACAGCCATAAAACCATAGGCCACACACAAGCCACACCTCCAAAATCACCTCTCTGTTATGTTAATCGAATCCAAATGATATCAACGGTGGAGAGATGAACATGGGGTTGATGATAATTCCATGTTGTGAGGTAAATTTTCTCCATTTCCTAACTATTCTATAAAAATTTACCTACCTCGCAGAGGTAGGTAAATTTCGGCAATTAACCTCGGTCGGCAATGATCTCTCCAACGCAATACTCATACATGTGAGATAGTGCTACCTCGGTGATGATCTCTCCGTCGCAAAACCTCTTAAAACTCAGATAGTGCTACCTCGGTGATGATCTCTCCGCCGCAAAACCTGTTAAAACTCATAGGTACCTCTGCGAGCCGCAAGACTTATCAAGACTCATACCTCTGCGAGGTAGTGATACCTTAGTGATGATCTCTCCCCACAAGACTCGTTAACTCATACCTCTGCGAGGTAGCGCTACCTCAGTGACTATCTTTCCACCGCAAGACTTGTTTAGGTATACTCGTATCTCTGCAAGGTAGCGCTACCTCGGTGATGATCTGTCCACCGCAAGACTTATTAATACTCCAAGTTTATATCTCATTGGCGAGATAATTTATGAATATGGAAATGTTCTTAGTTAAAATATCTATGGACTGACTGTGGCATTTTGACGGTCATTGAAAAAAACTGTTGGACGCAATGATCAGCTCTGAAATACTTCGATTCATACATTAAAAATAAGGAGTGTACCAAAATTCCTGTTGATATGGGAGGAGTTGGCCGAGGTCCCACATTCCCAGAAAATTCATGATATAAAGAAACCATGAAATAAAATCCATGTGGAAATTCTTCTCAAAAATGTCATGCAAACAAACCTGGAGGGGTGTAAACGCAATACTGGATGCTGTTCCTGATATTTGCCTTTTGACAGTAGTGCTGCCACCCCAGGCCTGTTGTCTCTGAAGATTGTTCTTCAATTTCTGCGAAATTCGGACCTTCGTTCGTTCGTCCACTTGGGCCATTCGAATGCCGCCGGATCCTCCCTTTCCAAGTTGGCCACGAGAGTAGCCGAGATCATCTTGATAAGCATCATCATCAATCTAACGTATCAACCGACAATAAAAAGTGCATAGAGCTTTGCAATAAAATTCCAAATTCAGAACACAAAGAAAAGGTATGGAAGGATAAGATAAGAAATAAACTTGTAAAATATCATGACACTAATTCGTAGAAAGAAATGCAAGCAACAGACAGGGCATTTGAAAATATTTTGTTACACAAAAGGAAAATGAAGGCGTTCTGCACCTCATGCCCACATGAATCGAACTTATTTCATGACAATCTCCAAAATGACCATTTTGGGCCGGATCGCTGAGGCTGAATACCTAGGTACATTGTCAATATAGGTCCCTTTTTATGAGTAAGTTCTCCATAACACCCTCGAAAAGTAAGCTTTCATTGAACAAATGTGCTTTGGGCTCCCAATTCCTTAATTTGACTCCCAAAACGGAGCTTGTTCTGGGCACCTGGGGGCTGGGGAAGATTCAAACAACTCATCGTGGGGAATTTGTCCGAATGAGTATGTACCTACCCATCTAGTCTAAATTTAGCACTCTCAGAAAAAAGGCTCAATGTGAGGATTTGGGGAGCATATCTGGGTAATGATGGGCCCCAGGACAGAGTGCGTATGCATTTTGACATTGAATAAGCCTGAGCACGTGCTGTATGAGCATGCGCTTTGTTTTTTCCAATGCAAACCCAAATTTTATCCACACATCCATAATATGTGGATGCATTTTCAGCCTTTTTTTTTTTGGTTGGAATAAGAATGATTGTTGGGTAAGAAGCATCCTTCACCCAGGCTTGATATGTTAAGCTGAAAACTAAGAAAACAAAAAATGTTTCAAATTTGACCGAAACTGAAATACAATAGAACTTACATCGCCAAAATTCATCCTGTTTGTCATCTTCCGACACTCTGTGACTGCATATCTCTCTTTGAGCTTTCGAACGTGCTTGCCGCCACGACGTTGGTTTGGTGCCTCAACTGGTTTTGGAAGAGGCTTTATTGTTTTCACCGGCGGGGGTTCCTGAAAACAGAGCCAAGAAAAGCAAAGAAATTCAGTCGATCAAAAGGAATCACTGCTTGAAAGTTAGAAAACCATCCAGTGCCAGACCATGGAGGCATCAGGCAGTTAGTGCACTACACTCAGAATACCATCTTAAAAACACATCACATCGTGTTTGTAAAAGCATATGATGAAGCACTTGGTGGTCTCCATCTCCGAACACATTGGGTCGATTTTTTAAACGAAGCCCATCTTTTAGGCCGTGGATTCTTTTCTTTTTGTGTAGGTACAAAATTGCATTTAAAAAGAAAATAATCCGCGGCCAAAAAGATGGGCTTCGTTTAAAAAATCGGCCCAATGTAGCAATCAACAGCCAAAGTCATGCCCTAACCTGCATTTTGTCCAATTTCTTTTCGATTTCTTCTCTGAGTCGTATACCAGCACTTGGATCGTGGCTGTCGTGGTAAATGTCAACCCTGGCTGCTAAAGCGCATTTTGATGTGACTAGGCGAGCAGCCTTGCGGCGGAGGTCCTGAAAAATTCAAAGAAAACTTTGTTACAGGGAGGTAGTTCATGGGAAATGCAGTGTAGGCAAGACAAAAGTGGTAAAAATGCACTGATGGCTGCATCATGTTTCAGTCCTGAAATGTCCTGTGAAAAAGTCTTTCAATTCCATCAACACACCAACATGCTCCAAATAAAAGACGTAAGATCAAATAACCACTCGGTGGTTATTTGCTCAAATGAATGTGGTTCTCGATTGTGGCACTGACGAGAATCACATTCATTTGATCATATTAAATGCCATCATTTGACACAATAAGAAAAAGAAAGGCAGAAAATAAATTTGAAAAAAATCCAAACAGTGTAGACAGTAAGATTGATGAACATAAAAAGGGCTACATTTCAAAGCTGCATGTAAACCAGCGGTGGTGCAATGACAAACCGTTGCCCAATGGGTATAAAATTGGCCAGCCCAAACATCCGAAGTAAAAGCATCGGGCAATTTTCTTTTCTGGCCATGCTGTGACTGCTGACGTTTTTCAAAGACTCCAAACAGAAATGAAAGACCACTCATATTCGGTTGCAGGAGTCGGTAGTAAAACGGATGCGGCAGATAAAAGGGTTACAAATCTTTTAAGGGAAAGTGTAAATGCCCAAAATACCTAGGCTAACTGTTTTCAGACTCCCTGGTGCGAAAAAGCATGTGCTCACTTTTACTCATTGTGTCCTAGAGCCTAGAGGGAGCAGTGGGCCCAAACTTTTTGTGAACTGTAAAGTGTATCATGATGCATAATGTTGTTTTCATTTCTTATGTCTCATGATTTTGTGCTGTTTTTAGTCTCCTCCCAGGCAGGAGCCAAATGGGAAGCGAACAGACAAGAGTCCCAGGACAGCCGAATTAAATTAATTGTCCTAATTAAATTAATTAAATCTGCAACCATTTCTTTGATTTGACATTGAGCACCCTGTGTTCATTTCTGGTGGGATTGCAGCCACTGAAAGCAAACAAAAAAGTCACTCTCACCTTTGTTGCGTATCTTAATTTAGGACACGGACAACGCCAAAAATTTCAAAGAAGTTTCAGCCATCTATCAACACCCAGTATAACGACATTGCACAGAAGTTTTCTCTAACCGGTGGTGTAGATGTAACAATGTCACACTGGAAAACATATGATGATTGTGGAAGGTGGGGTCTGTGTTCTAATGATCCCTTCCTCTGTGAGCCAAGAGTAAGAATATTGCAGGCTGGCATTTTGCCGAGTTTACTCAATCCTCCAGCAACACCTGAAAGAAAAAAGCCAAAAGGTCAATGGTCATTCCCGGCTATGTCTAGAATGCAATTGCTAGCCAAAAAGTGTACACATGCCATTTCCGGGGAAGCATCATGCACTCAAGCAAGGGACTCATCAAAGAAAACATTGCTCCGTTTTTCCAGAATATTTCTTTTGATATGCTGCTATTCTCATTTGATAGGTAGTACTGCCTCAAGAAGAAAGAAATGAGTGAATGCTGTGAATCGGAACACAAATTAGTTGAGGCAAGATTATTCATGGAGTCCGCTGCCAAATATGTCGCAGAATATGAAATGATTGTTCAGCTGCCATGCGAGAATTTCTGTGAGTTGGTTTTTCAAGCCACGAAAATTCTGGCATTCTTACAAAAATTCAGAGAAATTTTCCCCCCAAAAAGAATCGAGGAAGCACCACCAGCAACCAGCATGCTGCCCTACTCCCAAAATGAACTAGATTTGCCAAGCACAAGGATAGTTTTCAAAAGGTCTGTACATTGGATAAAAACCACAAATCAGATCTTGCTACCAAAGATTCCGAAATTCGGGCATGATGCCACCTCTTTCCATTGATGAATGACAGTTTCCGAATTGTATCCGCAATATTGAGGCAATATTCAGATGCAATAATGTCCAGAATGAGTAGGTAGTTGAATTTTCATAATGTCATGAATATGGGTCCCATATTGGCAACATGGGAAAGTCCATCACACCTAATATAGTGCCGCTGGCATTTCAGCAGTATTGGGATCGCGATATCGGCAAGTGATGTATTTGCCAATGGGCAATGTGCGATAATCTTGCCTCGACATTGGCCATGTGATATTCTGTACATTGGCCAAAATGTAGATCTTACAATGTTGGCGCATTGTTTTCGCGGGCAATTCGCTGATGCGATTCCCAGATGTGTAATCAACATTGAATGAACAACTTAAATTTTTAAGTATGCTGCTTAAATAACTATTTAAATGCTTCAATTGTCCAGTTGAATAAACTACATTCAGTCCTACTTGGGAAGCAATATCGGCATGATTTTGCACACCAGAGATCCACATGCAATATTGTACCTATGTTAGATGCATCTACATTTGGTCAATCTTCCGCAATATCGCATGGCCAATAAATATGGGGGCAAAATAGTCTGCTTTCAAAATCACAGAAAATAATTGGCAAAGCAGTTTTCAATGGCTGTGCAACAAATCGCCCCGACATTGCGGCAACACTGCACCAAGATTGAGCGACTTTGCATATTGTAAAGTGCATCCCTTTGGTCACTTCACTGCTCAATAAACTCAGCAAAATTGGTGGGCATCCGTCCCGAACAGTTGGGAACCACTGAATAAAGTGCCGCTGAATTAAGAATAAAGTGCCGCTGAATTAAGTACCCTATCATCAGATTTGACAGAAACAAAAACCAGCAAAAATCTCACAAATCAAAAGTTTACCTATCAGTTTAGCTGCAACTGATGTGCCAACAATTGCGGACAAATTCGGTGCCACCTGCGCCATTTTTCCAGCAGTATATTCATAGATGCAGAGCTTGATATCGTTCAAATCTAATGCCATATCAACTGCTTCATTCACCCTCATAAGCTCCTCATCGGTCAGTAATTCTCTGGATAAGAAAAGGCAAAGACAAAATAACAAACAAACGACTCTGCGTGATAAAAAAAAAGTCCAGCATGCAGCTGGGTCATTGTGACCCAGCTGCATATAAGATCAAATTGTCAGACAGATTTGTGTAGAAAATATTTCATTTTATCTGCAGCACTTTTATTTACATTACTGCAGCTTTTCCACTGTTGCAAAGATGCATTAAAACATGGAACTGCTTAAAAGTCATAGATGAGTTACAGTGACAATGGTGCTGGTGCATAATGTTGAAACTCATAACACAAAGTCAGGTCAACAAAGCTCAGTTCAACAAAACAAAGGAGAACCCTGAATAATCACAGTGTGCCTGGAGCAAAAAAGTACAGAATCCTTTTATTTCGGTAGGGCTAGAACAGTAGATAACTCAGACCCTCAACGTGTTCTCATACCACAGCCATCTCTTGTGCACCAAGGGCAATCATCGGGTCACGATTAATTTCTGAACCACCATAAAATTTATTAATTACCTATTCTTAAAATTGATTTTTCTTAAAAATCTGGGAATAATTCAACAACCAAGCAATCGAATATGACATGTGGCCCTAGTCGATGCAGTGCATTCAATCGATCCAATTCGAGACCATAAGCTGTGTGTTTTTCAGTGGGCCCAGTTCGACAACGACATTATCTCCTCTAATGACGATAATTTTGACCATGTTCAAAAATCCCTGGCCTACCATGGCGATTTTCTACACTGGACATAGACGACAGATATAGGTGCCAAATCGGACCAGTATCAGAAACTTGATCACACTCTAACTCTGCTGACTGATGAAGTCAGCACATTGGTTGATGAAAATGGTGAAGGAAGATGGTTCCAAGCTGGCTGAAGATTTGTTGCCATTGGAAAAAGCCAGGATAATTTAAATTAATACCCACAATGCCATTTTACCTAATTCGTTTTTGATCAGAGCTGTGCTCATTGTCTGACTGGGGGAATTGTTTTTCAATGTTCCCACATTTTGTTCTCGTGGACAATGGCCAATGCTCACCTCTCGAACCGTTGTTACAACTACTGACATTGATTTTTATCTCACTTGGGGTATCTCACACGACCCCATCTCAGTGCCAAAGTTCACCTTTTTCAGTTCTGCCAAGTTGGTAACCCTCAGATGACAGGTGAAAACATGTTCCATCTCATGCCACTTACATTTGAGAAGTTCCGGGATGTTGGTAAAAAAGGATTAAAACAACATGGTGAGTGTTAATTTATTTAGTTTCTCCACATCCAATGTCCATCTACAGTTAAAGGTTGGTTTATAATTCTCGAATTGAGAACTACCTAGAGTCAAAGTCCCTTCAAATCCATCATGATTATTCTAACAACTTACCCTTGGCTCGTTGAAGCTGTTATTGATACAATCATAATTGTAGCATGATTGAGAAACTCTTGAATTTTTTCATTGTTTTTTGCCTTCTCCAAATCGTTACCTAGCTCCTTTACTGTCTTCATGTATTCCAATGGAGATGTCAGCAAGGACTCCAAGCCCATGAACCGCTTTTTGTACTTATCTCTCACAAATGTGTTTATAATAGCTGAAAAATGGTATTGCAAAACAATAATTTCATCAGAAGCCCATAAATCAGTGAAGACGTGACAAGCAAGAAGAAGTGACCATCACAAAAT